>MDKI01057766.1:0-74461 GCA_005239505.1 Nicotiana paniculata | reverse complement strand
CCAGGATTATATTTGCAACGCCCGCTTAGTCTTCTACAAGACATAGTTGAGCGTGATCAGCGGTATATAATTTCATCAGTTACGCTCATAGTTTCTTTGAGTCCTTGTTTGAGAACTGTTGAAAGATATTTTTAATTGATTTTACTCGAGCTTTATTTAAACAAGCTGATTTGACTTAAAATCTGGTTGTAAAGCATGCCGTACTTTACTGAATTTTGTGATATGAACTGTACTTGCATCTAGCTCGTCACTACTTCTCAGCCTTTATTTACTTCTGTTGCTTACTGAGTTGATGTACTCACGTTACTCCCTGCACCTTGTCTGCAGATTCAGGCATTTCTGACCACAGTAGCGGCTGCTGATATTCCTGTAGCTGAACAATTGAGATAGCTCGGCGATCGCAGCCTGCTTTCTTCTTCTTTATCTTCCCCTCAGTTGTATTTTGGATTTTCCCCAGACTATGTTAGTCTTGTTATTGCCGGACCAGTTTTTAGTAGTTTCTCATGACTTAGTGACACCTCGATGTTTGGGGATTTACTTTCCGCATTTCTATTTTTGGGTACAACTATTGTTTCTTTTATGAAATTCTGTTATACAAAAAGTCTTTTGTCATATCTTTGAATGAATTATTGTAGTATTATGGAAGTCGGCTAGCCTAGTACAATCGATAGGCGCCATCACGACATGTTCGAGTTTAGGGTCGTGACAATTCTTTTCTTTTCGTTAGCCTTATCACAAACAAGGAACTCTTCTTCCTCTCCATATTTAGATAGAGGCTATATAAACTCAATAAAGAAATATTTATAATATGTGAAAATAAATTAAAGTGAGATTTAGATAAAAAAAAAAGGTAGAAGTAATTTGATATATTTATCAAAATGATTGATTTTACTGTTGCTTTTTACATGTACTTTCCAAAAATAATCCAATTGAAGTAAATATATACTACTAAATATTTAAGAAGTATATTGGCAAGGTAATTTGAGGAATACAACAAACTAAAAGAATAGAATGGGAATTCACAGAATTAGCTATTGGTACACAAATACTGTAACGACCCGACTTGTCGTTATGAGAATTTACGTCCCGTTCAACGACTTAAGGTCTCGAGAAACTTCTTAATATGTGCTATCACTTGCGTACAAGGTCTAGTTTGATTTTCTGAAGGTTCAAAATTAAATCGAAAGAACAATTCTTATTTTTGAAGCTTAAATGAAAAGAGTTCGTTGGAGTTTGACTTCTGAGCAAACGACTCCAGTAGAATTTTTATGATTTCAACAACTTCGTATGGTGATTTTGACTTATGCTTATGTCCAGATTTGGATTTGGAAATCTGTAGGACAATTCGGCACATTTTGACGAAAGTTGAAAAATAGAAGACTTTTGGAAAGTTTGACCGGGAGTTGACTTTATTGATATCAGGGTCGAAATTCAATTCCGGAAATTAGAACAACCCCATTATATCATTTTTAACTTGTGTGCAAAATTTAAAGTCATTCTGGATTGATTTATACGTTTTGGCGCAAATTATAGAATTTGGAAAATTTGAAAAACTCAAAATTAGATTCGAGGCGCGACTTGTAATTTCAGCCTTGTTTGATGTAATTGAAACCCTGAGTAGGTCCATGGCATGTTACGGGAATTATTGGTATATTCGGACGAGGTCCCGAGTGGCTCGGATGAGCTTCAGACGGGGTTCAGATCGTTTGGCGACTTGTTGAAGCTACTGGAATTTCTATTGCTCAAGCTGTTTCCAGGAAGCAGCTGATGCAATCGCACATGCAGAATTATAGGCACATGTGCGACCTCACAGAAGCCAGATAAGCATCCCAGGAGCGAAATTGGGAAGGCTGGCAGCTTACCGTAGAAGCGGACAAGGTTGCGCAACAGCGACATCGCAGGTGCGATCACTGGAACGCAGAAGCGACACTGCTCCGCATATGCGCGTTTGGCCATCGCTTCTGTGATTGTGCATAAGCAAAAATTCTTCTACAGATGTGAGGCTTCAGCTGGACAGTGTGCTTCGCAAATGTGAGGTTTGTCTCGCAAAAGTGGGCTCGTAGAAGCGAACTGGTCGGAACATTTAGGATAAAAAATTGGTCATTTTGTCATTTTCATTTTGGATTTTGGAGCTCGGTTTTTGCGCCATTTTGGAGGAGTTCTTCACGACTTTGACTTGGGTAAGTGTTCTATATCCGAAAGTGATTATATTTTATGAATCCATGGTCATTTATTTTGGATTTAATTGAAGAAATTGAGAAAAATTGTGGAATCTTCCGAGAACGAAAAAATGTGGATTTGGGGATGATTTGTTATTCGAATTTGATAAAAATTGTATGGTTGAACTCGTATCGGAATGGGTATTCGGATTTCGTGAAAATTCTACCAGTTTTCGAGATGCGCGCCCCAAGTTGAGTTTCGAGTTAATTTTTGAAACTAAAATTTTAAGTCGACGTTTTATTGTCCGGAATTGTTTTCGATGAATTTTAATGGAATTATATAGTTTATTTGGCTAGATTTGAAATGTCTGGAGGTCATTTCACGCAAGAAGGCTATTTTGGAATATCGGTCTAACTCTAAAAAGGTAAGTATCTTGCCTAACTTTGAGTAGGAGAATTACCCCTGAGGCATTGAGTCATATGTGCCATTTGTGAAATGTGAAAAGCCGTGTACACGAGGTGACGAGTACGTACTCGGGCTTATATGTGAAAATTTTATTGGTTTAAAGTCTAGGAATTTTTATGTATTAAATTTGAAAATTGTTTGCACTTACTAAATCCTCTATTTGCTATGCCTGAAACCTTGTTTGTCGAATTTATTTTTATATGATAATTTGGTGTGATTTCCACTTTTATGTTTATGTGAATCCCTTGTGTTTGTTGAGTTGGAATTTCCTGGAAATAATAACATTATGTATTTTTCATCTGCAAAATTATTAATTAAATAAGTTTTTAAAGAGGCAATAATATATTTATCTAAAATTTGGATTAAAGAAGGCGTTATCCTATGTCGAGTTATTTCTCTATACTTGTTGTTATTGAGGTTTTATATACATTGTGTTGAGATGTGGGCTATCTG
This sequence comes from Nicotiana paniculata, assembly GCA_005239505.1. NCBI lineage: Eukaryota > Viridiplantae > Streptophyta > Magnoliopsida > Solanales > Solanaceae > Nicotiana > Nicotiana paniculata. Next base: position 71,383 of record MDKI01057766.1, on the reverse strand, counting down.
TTGTGAAATTAATTAATTTCGTTGTACGTTTGGAAAGGTTGTGGCCTACGGGCAATTTGTAAATAGGAGTTGATTATGATGTGTTGTTGTGATAATATTCTACGTGATTTAGGTTACTTTTTTGCGGCGTATAAGGGTGGCATTCTAGTATTGATATTACATGCATAAAGGTGTCATTTTACTGTTGTTATTTTTGTTGGGATATTGTCTCAGCGGAGTGATAATGAGGGCTATGAAACAGAGCGATAAGTGAGGCTAATATAGGAGTGATAAGGGTGGATATAGGAGCGATAAAGGTGACTATTGATATTGTCAGGGCGAAGGGATAAGGAAGGCTATTATAGGAGTGATAAGGGTGGCTATAGGTGAGATAAAGGTGGCTATTGTCAGGGATTATATGTGATGATGTGGGGTTATGTAACAACCCGACCGGTCATTTTGTGTATCAGGACCCCGTTTCCCTAAATAAGAGTTTCTGTAGCGACTTATTATGATTTATGACTTGCGGGGACGGGTGGTACGGGATTCGGAAGTGTTTAGAGTGATATAGGAACAATTGGTTCCTTAAGGTTGGCCTTTAAGGCCAAGTTTGACTTCAGTCAACATTTTGAGTAAACGACCTCGGAATCGAGTTTCGACGGTACCGGTAGCTTCGTAAGATGATTTCGGACTTGGACATATGTTCGGAATGGGTTTTGGATGATCCGGGAGCGTTTCGGCGCCCAATATCGAAATAAGAGTTTCCTTAAGTTCATATTGGGGTTTGGGACGTGTTTTTGTGTTATCGAGGTCCAAACGGAATTTTGAGACTGGGAATAGTCCCATTATGTCATTTATGACTTGCTCGCAAAATTTGGGGTCATTCTGAGTAGTATAGGTCGGTTCGACGCATTGTTAACGAATTCAAGAAACTTAAAGTTCCTAAGTTTGATTCTAGGGGGTTTGAGGTGTGATTTTTAGTTTTAGCGTTGTTTTGGGTGTTCCGAAGGCTCGAGCGAGTCCGTATTATGATTTGGGACTTGTTGGTATATTTGGGTGGGGGATCGGGTGGGCCCAGGTGCTTCTCGGGGCACCAAACGAGGCCAAAAACCAGCTGAAGCAGTTGCTATTGCACCTGATCTGGTGTGACCGCAAGTGCGGTTGCCCAGTCGCAGGTGCGAGACCGCTCCTGCGGTCCTTGCCTTACAGGTTCAGCTTGAGGTGAGGCTTCCCATTTCTCGTAGGTGCGGATAATATCCGCAAGAGCGGAGCCGCAGGTGCGAGCCCAGTCCCCTTGTCCTATTTCCGCAGGTGCGAGCATTTACTCGCAGGTGCGAAACCACAGTAGGCAGTGAGTTCTTTAAAACACGAGATTTATTCATTTCACTCCATTTTCTTCCACCATAGACGACTTTGAGAACTTGGAAAAGAGCCCCACGATCTAGCTACTAAAAGGTAAGTGAATTCTACCCTAATGATAGTTTAATGCATGAAGTCCTAGTTAACTTAACTACCTAATTAGTGAAAATCAAGGATTTGGGTAGTAACCTAGGGCTTTATGAAAATTTAGGGAATTACCCGTTAATTAGCCATGAAATCACACAAACATCACATATTAACGATCCTTAGGTTATGGGTAATTGATTCATTCAAAAATTTCCGGAATCCGAGCATTTGGGACCGGGGGTGTATTTTAGGATATTTCGAAGTAAGGTGAAATAACTAAGTAAATGGGAGAATTCCATACTTTTGAGTATAAATTGATATATTTGTGTAACATTTGATTAGTTTCGAGTCCTTGGGAGATGAGTTCGAAGTTTCAGGCGCATTCTTGACCCGGGGAGTAGGTTCGACGCGAGCTGAGTTTCCTTTCTAACCTTGTAAGAGGGAATTGTCCCTATAGGTGATTATAAATGGTTGTTTGTCCCCATAAGTGATGAGATCCCGTGCGTAGCTACTATTATGCCTTGTCGAGTAGTCTAGGACTCACAAGCTTGCTTTATGTGTGATAACTGTGATCTTGCATATGGTCTAAGTAGTCTAATATCCTCGAATCTCACATGTGAAGGCCTAAGAAGTTATGCTTTGATGTTGACATTATTAAATTCATATCCTGTTAGTATGTTCCCTGCTAAACTATCCGGAATTTCCTGTTGATCATGTATTTATACCGGAACCCGAGTCGCATGAATTATTCACGAGCGGGTAGTCCTAGTATTATATTAACTCGAGTCGCATGAGTGATTCACGAGCAGGGTAGTCCTAGTATTATATTAACCACATCGCATGTTTGATTCGCGAGCGGGGCAGATAGATGCATCTATGGTTCGGCCGTTCGACCCTCGGCAGTGCACATTTACTTTTCACGTCGTACCGGCCGCTCGTTCACGGCTTGTTATGTGTTGATAATTGATAGGAAACCCTGTAATTTATTTGTTGATTTTTTGAAAAAGATGGGAACTAAGTAGCTTTTATGCTATGGGAAGGTGTTAAGTAAAAGTATTACATAATGCTAATTGTTGTTCCTGTCCTTATTATTACTATTCATTACTGCTATTTCTGTTTATCCTGTATTTAAATTGTATTGTTTTGACACTAGTAAGTATCAAGTCGACCTCTCGTAACTACTTCTTCGAGGTTAGGCGAGATACTCACTGGGTACATATTTGTTTATGTACTCATGCTACGCTTCTGTACTTGATTGTACAGGTTCTGAGGCTGGTGCATCTGGTTATCAGATCGGAGCTCGACTGTGAGTATAGTCTGGACCCGACTTCACGGTGAGATGCTTCTCTTGACGATCCTCGGCAGCACCATGGGGTTTCTTTTGTTATTCCCGTCTATTTCTTCCAGACAGTGGGACAGTTATATTATATCTTTTGTATATTCTGTTAGTATGCCCGTAGGACTTGTGACAATAGTTCCTGGCACACACGTGGTAGATATTATGGTTTGTGGGTATGTATATATATATATATATATATATATATATATATATCGGCTCACGTCTCTTTATGACTGTTTTTGGTTAAATTGGCTAATTATCTTTTTAAATTAATATTTTGAAATTTTTAAACTTGGCACATGTTGGGTTGTTTTGTCAAATATGGAAAAATCCTTTGTAATCTGAATGTTGGCTTGCCTGACTCCGGTGTTGGGCGCTATCACGACTGGAGTTAGGATTTTGGGTCGTGACAACATGGTATCAGAGCCCTAGGTTCACGTAGGTCTCATAAGCCACGTGAAAACCTAGTAGAGTCTTGCGGATCGGTATGGAGACGTCTGTACTTATCTTCGGGAGGCTATAGGGTGTTAGGAAACCTCTCTTTATTCTTATTCTATCGTGCAGTCGATGGTTTATTAAATCTCATTCTTCTATTCTCTCACAGATGGTGAGGACGCATGCATCTGATGTTCCAGACCCGGGAGGGGCCGCTACCCCCGTTGTCCGAGGCCGTGGTAGAGGTCGGGGGAGGGCACCGATCCGAGGAAGGGGACGAGGGCATCCCAGAGCTATCCTAGTTGCAACACCACCAAAGGATCCTACTATAGAAGAGTAGGGTCAGGTTCCCCCAGCAGATCCTGCTCCAGTGGACTTTATGACGGCGCCAGGCTTCCAGGAGGTCATGGGCCGTATGATCCTGTTTATGGACACTATGTCCCAGGCTGGTTTATTTCCAGCAGATCCTGCCACATCTCAGGCGGGAAGGGGGACCAGACTCCTACCGCCAAGGCTGTAGGTCAGGCAGCAGCATTACATCATACCCCGGGTACACTGCTCGTAGGTGGAGTTCAACCTGTAGCAGCAACACTTGAGCCCAGACCAACTGCGGACGGTGATCCGCAAAAGTTATTGGATAGATGGACTCAATTGCACCCTCCAGTCTTCGGGGGTGAGCGAGGCGAGGATGCCCAAGATTATGTTGGCAGGTGCAGGGACAGACTGCACAACATGAGGATACTAGAGTCCCATGGGGTGGATTTCACTACCTTTCAGTTGGAGGGGAGAGCTCGCAGATGGTGGCAGTCTTATATTCTCCGCAGGCCAGTAGATTCTCCTCCTGTCACTTGGGAGAAGTCCACTTGGATGTTTTTAGACATATATATACCACCCTCTGAGAGGGAAGAGCTGCGGTATCAGTTTGAGCTGTTGGAGCAGGGACAAATGTCAGTGACAGATTATGAGGCTAGATTTTCAGAGTTGCCTCGCATGAACTCATGATACTACCTACTGATTCTGAGAGAGTGCGGAGATTTGTAGCTGGGTTGCATCCAGGTATTAGGTCCAACATGGCCCGAGAGGAGGATATGGGGACTCCTTATCAGCTGGTAGTGAATATTGCTCATAGGATTGAGGGTTATCGGTCGAGGATCAGGGAGAAGGCTAGGGGCAGAGGTCAGTTTGGTGAGGGTCAGCCCAGCAGGCCCCCATAATCAGCACCCCCACCACCACCTCCTCGTGGTGCTCCAGTGAGGCCTTACTTCAGTTGTCACGCCCTAAAATTGAGAGACGCGACCGTCACTCAACCGGGTGACCCCAGTCAAGCGAACCTGATTTGCCTTTCCTATCCCACGCGTTACCCCGTGATTTCAATATACATCATTCAAGTAAAAATAGCCATTTATAACTTAAGCATAAACTTTCAACTTGAATTCACTCCTACTTTTTATCATTACTAACACATGACACCAAATACTTACAAAATACATACAACATTAACAACGTGGACCAAGATTCCAAACCGTACGCTTACTACCCAAAATACATATATACTTTCCCCACATTGTGTCTACGGAGCCTCTATAAGTACAAAAGATTTATATACTACTTGCCAGCAATAAGTCCCCGGCTATACCTTACACTACACCATAAACTCAAATTAAGGTGACATGAGCCACACGTGGCCCCAGGAGGAAGTGGGGCTCACCAGAACAGCTGACGGAAAAGAGAGGAGACACTACTGGCGATGGGCTGAATTACCTGCTGTAGAACCAACTACATTTATATAAGAAAATGTAGCGCCCCCAACAAAAGGGACGTTAGTACTGTGAAATAGTACTAGTATGTATGGACAAACTTTATCCCAAGTACAATCAAACAATACACAAGTAAGAAACAGTAATAGAACCAATCAATCAATGCACGTGGAAAAGAACAACCAAATCATCAAGTTTCACAATCTCCCCTTTTCCCCTTTCAACATTACCATATTCAAGAGTCTCCATGATTTTTCATTTCGATGGTGATAATGATCAAATTCCGTCCTTATTACCTCGGCCACCCTTATTCCCTCGGCCACCCTTATTACCTTGGCCACCCTTATTACCTCATATCTCATCAAGTTTCATAGATTTTCATTTCAATGGTGATAATGATCACATTCCGTCCTTATTACCTCGGCCTCCCTTATTCCCTCGGCCACCCTTATTACCTCACATCTTATTATCCTTATTAGTTCGTGTTGCGGCGCGCAACTCGATCCCACCCGACAATCATATTCTATAACAAGTAACCACAAAAAATCAATCACAAGAATCAACATTTCAAGGAACACAAGTTCATATCAACAATTTATTTATTTGTCCCAAGCCACCATAGTTCTTACCAAGAAGTAACTCATGTACACGGTGTTGCCATAATCGTTCAACTCATTTACATCGTTTCACAATACCCCTTTTCCATTACTTTCCACGCACGACTTTTAGCCATTATATACATTCCCACACTTGGGAACATCAACAATATTTCATTCATTAACACATACTTTCATATCGATACTCTCGAGCATTTACGAGCTTTGCACATAATAAAACAGGCACATCAATACACCTTTCACAACCTCATATAGCACGGTAATATGACAATCAAAGAGTAGAATCTTAAGCCTCAACACATTTGAACAATCAATTCACATATTATCAACAAGGTACACATGTCGTATGCTCAAACCCAACAAGAGGATTCTAGAAAGGTTAAAGTTAGCCATACATACCTGGGGTCGAAATCCCTTTCTAACATTTACTCTCAAATCACCGGACCGACTATCACATTCAATCTAATTCACAACGCGGCACATTTAAACTTAGAATTAGGAATCATGAACATGTCTTGAACTTATTTGAGCTTTCTATCAATCACTAGGTGTTCCTTTAGATTAAATAACTCCTTTTTAGTGAAATGTTACTCCAACCTATTTTTTTTACTAGATGATGATAAATTGGGTACATGCATGCAAGATTCTTAACCTGATGTATATGAACTATCCTACGCAGGTCTCATTTTAACAAAAATCTAGAAATTAAGGTTAATGAGGTAGAAGATTACCTCTTAGAGTGAAGAAATTTGTGTCCTACTTGATTAGTTCCAAGCTTGAGTGATGAAGGAAGACCAATTTGATGAAGTTGGGATTTTCTCTCTCTAGAACCCACTCTTTCCTCTCTCTAATATATCAGAAATGGTTAAAAATCGAAGGGGATGGGTGTTTTAATGAACTGGGATCGGGTTTTAAAAATTAGAAAAATAGGGCCCGACACAAGAATGCGGTCAGGAATGAGATCACATTCCTGACATGCGGTCTGCATAATCGATCGCATAATGGCCCTCAAGATGGGCAAAAATTCAAAACACACTCCCCAGGTATGCGACCATTGTGCGGTCCGCATACACGTTATGCGATCGCATAATGCATCACATAACTTCCCTCCCAAAATCAAAGGCAACAATGCGACATATATGCGGTCCGCAGAACTGAAATGCTCTCGCACAGTGGACCGCATATGCGACCATTATGCGGTCCGCATACACGTTATGCGATCGTATAGTGCGTTGCATAACACCCACTTTCTGGAAAATTTTATTCTTTAAGTCTCTGGGTACTTTTTTACTCAATTTTTGTCCGTTTTAAAAATTTTCACAATAAAAACAACCTGGGGACTCATTCGGGCATTAATTTTTATTAAACAAGAAAATTTTACGGGTATTTACATCCTCCCCCCCTTAAAAATCATTCGTCCTCAAATGAGGGTTTTTGGAAATCATTTAGTTTTGAAAGCATGATACGAACCTTCCAGATTTTCACTAACTACAATATTTCAGAAAAAGTTTGCCAGAGTTCCCTTTGTAATTAGACCTATCTACCTGTCAGAGAGCCCCCCAAACATATTTCCAAGCACCATTACACAGTTTTAATCACCCAATAACTCACACACAACGTTGTTACCTCAACAATTTGCAAATATTCAATCATTTTGTCAACTACACATAGTTCTTTCTTCTTATACCACAAATTTGCACATGGTTTACATTTTCGCATATAACTTGGTCGTTTTAATGAGTCCCATACAACCCAATCACCTCAATATATTATATTCATTTCAATTAATCATTACCAACCTACTTTACCATTAATCACTTGCCTAACACATACATTCCTCAAAACTTTCATTTACCTCAAGGGTTACACACTACCCAAATAGAACAGCGGGTTCAGTTTTAGCACACATTGGGAGATTACAACAATAAGGCAATTAGGGGAAGATGGGGTGCTTTTGCACAAAACCGGACATAAAATATAATTTGCTTAGAGATGACAGTTCTGACAAACACTACTAGACTTATTCAAACAAATGGGGATATTTTTCTTTCATCTCATATTCCGCTTCCCACGTGGCTTCCTCAATGTGCTGACTTCGCCACAATACTTTAACTGCAGCAATTTCTTTGTTACTCAATCTACGGACTTTTCTATCAAGAATAGAAACCGGAACCTCTTCATTAACCTCAATAGTCTTAACTGGCACGATGGCTGATGGATCTTCAACCACTTTCTTCAACATGGACACGTGGAACACCGGGTGCACTAATGAAAATTCAGGGGGTAATTCCAACCTATAAGCCACTTGTCCTACCCTTTGAGCAATCCGATATGGCCCGACATACCTTGGGTTCAATTTTCCTTTCTTCCCAAACCGCATTACTCCCTTCATGGGAGATACCTTCAAGAATACCCAATCATCTACTTAGAATTCCAATTTTCTTTGATTAACGTCCGCATAGGATTTTTGACGGCTCTGAGCGGTTTTCATCCTCTCCCGAATGACTCTGACTTTTTCCGATGCCTGGTGTGCACAAGTCTGGCCCTAACAATTCTGCTTCACCAACCTCGAACCACTGACTCGGAGATCTACACCTCCTTCCATACAATGCCTCAAATGGGGATACTAGCGTGAAAGCTGTTATTGTAAGCAAATTCGATAAGCGGTAAATGATCATCCCAACTACCCTTGAATTCCAACACATAAGCCCGTAACATATCTTCAAGCGTCTGAATAGTCCGCTCTGCCTGACCATCAGTCTGCGGATGGAAAGCTGTGTTGAGATTTACCTAAGTACCCAAACCTTGCTGAAATTTCCTCCAAAAATTAGCCGTGAACTAGGATCCTCGGTCTGAGATAATAGAAACTGGAGTACCATGAAGCCTTACTATTTCCTTGGTATACAAATGAGCACACTGTTCTGCAGTATCAGTGGACTTGACCGGTAAGAAGTGAGCTGATTTTGTGAGTCGATCAACTATCACCTAAATCGAGTCGAACTTGCGCTGAGTGCGAGGTAACCCTACCACTAAATCCACGTTGTTCATTTCCCATTTCCACATTGGAATTGCCATAAGCTGAGTTAACCCACCAGGCCTCTGATGCTCGGCCTTCACCTGCTGACAATTCGGACATTTAGATACAAAGTCTGCCACACCTCTTTTCATACCGCTCCACCAATAAACTTCCCGGAGATCTTGATACATTTTCGTAGAACCTGGGTCCATGGAATACCTGGAACTGTGAGCTTCCGCCATCACCCTCTCCCGAAGATTATCCATATCAGGAACACATAGCCTTCCCTAGCACCGTAAAACACCATCATCACTTCTGAGTGAAAATGCCGAAATCTTGCTATTCAAAACTACCTCCCTTAACTGCGCCAATGCTGGATCAATAAACTGCTTCTCCTTGACTTCCGCTACAAGTGATGATTCTGCCCCATTATGCACCACGAATTTCCCCTCGTCTGAGGTCGAGAGACAGACCCCCAGACTAGGCAATTGACAAACCTCCCGAGCCAACGGCCTCTGATCTTCCTCCAAATGAGTCAGACTACCCATAGACTTCCAACTGAGAGCGTCGGCCACTTCATTTGCTTTCTCTGGATGGTACAGAATGTTCATATCATAATCCTTAAGAAATTCTAACCATCTCCGCTGCCTTAAATTCAACTCCTTCTGCTTGAACAAATATTGGAGACTCTTGTGGTCTGAGAACACGTCCACATGGACCCAAATACAAATAATGCCACCAGATTTTTAATGCAAACACAACTGCCGCGAGTTCTAAATCATGCGTCGGATAATTCTTCTTGTGATTCTTGAGTTGCTTGGAGGCATAGCTATAACCTTTCCCGTGTTGCATCAACACATATCCCAAACCAACCCTTGAAGAAAAGAACTGGAAAGCCCTGGTGCATTGGTCAGTCCAAAGGACATTACCAAAAATTCAAAATGGCCATAACGAGTTCTGAAGGCGGTCTTAGGAATATCCTGCTCTCTGATGTTCAACTGGTGATACCCCGACCGTAAATCAATTTTGGAGAAGAACCTCACACCCTGAAATTGGTCGACAAATCATCTATCCGAGGTAAAGGATACTTGTTTTGATACTGACTTTTTTGAGCTGCCGATAATCAATACACATCCGAAGCGACCCATCCTTCTTCCTGATGAAAAGAACTGGAGCGCCCCACGGTGACACACTCGGCCGAATGAACCCCTTATCTAATAAGTCTTTTAACTGCTCCTTTAACTCCATCAACTCTGCTGGCGCCATTCTGTATGGTGGAATAGATATTGGCTGCGTATCTGGAAATACATCAATCCCGAAATCGATCTCTCTATCTGGCGGAATCCCTGAAAGCTCGTCCAGAAATACTTTAAGAAACTCATTCACGACTGGGACGGACTCGGGGGAAGACACTTCTGAAGTGGTGTCCGCAACCCGGACCAAATGATAAACACACCCCTTTTTAATCATCTTCGAGGCCTTAAGGTAGGAAATAAACCTACCCTTTGGCACCACACAATTCCTCTTCCACTCAATAACTGACTCGTTAGGATACTCTAGTCTCATAATTCTGGTTCGGCAGTCGAGTTTAGCAAAGCACGTGTAAAGCCAATCCATTCCTATGATAACATCAAAATATACCATCCCTAGTTCGATAAGATCGGCCGTGGTATCTCGACCACACACCATGACAACACAATTCCTATAGACTCATGCGGCTGTAATGGAATCACCAATCGGAGTCGACACTGAGAACGACTCATGAAGCTGTTCGGGTTCTATCCCAAAACTTGAAGCAATAAATGGGGTAAGATAAGACAAGGAGTACCCCAGATCAATAAGAGCATAACAATCAAGGGCTTGAACAGCCAGAATACCTGTAACAACATCTGGAGAAGCTTCCGCACTCTTGCGACCACTCAAAGCATAGAACCGACTGGGTCCACCTCCACCACAAGCTCGACCTCTAACTGTACCATTCCCTGCTGGAGCTGGAGGACGTACTGAAGATGCGGCGACTGAAGAACCGGACGACTGAGCAAAACCACTACCCATGCCTTGACTGGGCGCATGTCGATCACGCCGAATATGACCTCTCACCCCACACCCGTAGCATACAGGGATATCCAGGTAACAAGGATCGGTGTGGAACCTCCCAAACTTAGGGCATGGAGCCCTCCTCTGCTGCTAGAACCTTGCTCCTAGACGACCGGACTGATGGGGTCTCCTACTGTCTGATCCTGGTCCCCAGCGACTGCTCTGTTGATAATGGTGCACTGATGGCGATGCACTGGATGAGGACTGAGCATAAGACTGGGATGGCCTTGATGGTCCTCTCCCCTGAACTGGTCTCCCTCCTCCAACTGAACTCCTCAAGTGGCCCGCTGACCGGGACCTGCTAATACTCTCACTCTCCGACCTTATCTTTAATTTCCTAGCCTCTGTGGCCTGGGCGAATCTCACTATTTTACCATAATTCATGTCTGAGTGCAAGGAAGCTGTAGCAGCTTCATTCACAACCAAAGGACTGAGGCCCTAAACAAATCTTCGAACTCTGGCACCCATAGTCGATACCAACTGAGGAGCGTACTTGGACAACCTCACGAACTCCATGTGGTACTCCCACACACTCATATTACCCTCCTTGAGAACCTCAAACTCCGTAGCACGGGCAACCATAGCATCGGCAGGAAAAAATTGATCCATGAAAGCATCAACGAACTCATTCCATTTTGCCGGAGGACTTCCCTCCCTACAGGAATTCTCCCACATCTCTAACCATGAATACGCTACTCCCCTCAGCCTGTAAGATACTAACTCAACCCCCTCTGTCTCTGTAGCCTTCATAAACCGAAGCGTCTTGCAAATCTCATCTAGAAAATCCTACGGATCGGCCTCCGGATCAATACCTGAGAACTCTGAAGGGGCCAACCGCAGAAACTAGTTGACTCTGGAACCGGTGGAATCTTCCTGTCCGCTAGAGGATGCAGGGGTAGCATGAGATCCTTGGGACTGAGCGGACACTAACTGAGCCAACATATGAATAGCTCCCCTGAGGTCCCCATCAGAAGTACCGGGACCTAAAGCTGGAACCGAAGAAGTATCAGGAATACCAGTGGGAGGGGTTGCAGCACCCTCTGCCGTAGCAGGAATAGGAACACTCTGGTCTGGAACAGAAAGGCAAGGTGGATTCAAAATCGGCGACTCGCTCTCAGCCGCACCATCGGGTACAAATTTCACAGCCACACTTGGGGTGGATCGGCCTCTAGGCCGAGCCGAGCTCTCTTCTTTGGTGCCATTACTGAAAATTTTGGAACAGAGCACGAGTTAGACAAGAATATTTTCACTTTCCACTTCACCGCACAATATAGAATAACAATGAAAAGGGTGTTTCCTAAATGTCCATGTAGCCCCCTAATTATAGATGTGGTCGACAACACACCGATAAGAAGGGCTCTACTAGACACAACTCTGAGACATCCTAGGACACTTTTAAAACCTTAGGCTCAGATACCAAGTTTGTCACGCCCCAAAATCAAGGGACGCGACCGACACTCAACCGGGTGACCCCAGTCAAGCGAAACTGATTTGCCTTTCCTATCCCACGCGTTACCCCATGATTTCAATAGACATCATTCAAGTAAAATAGCCATTTATAACTTAAGCATAAACTTTCAACTTGAATTCACTTCTACTTCTTATCATTACTAACACATGATACCAAATACTTACAAAATACATACAACAATAGCAACGTGGACCACGATTCCAAACCGTACGCTTACTACCCAAAATACATATATACTTTCCCCACATTGTGTCTACGGATCCTCTACAAGTACAAAAGATTTATATACTACTTGCCGGCAACAAGGCCCCGGTTATACCTTACACTACACCATAAACTCAAATTAAGGTGACATGAGCCACACGTGGCCCCGGGAGGAAGTGGGGCTCACCAGAACAGCTGACGGAAAGGAGAGGAGGCACTACTGACGATGGGCTGAATTACCTGCTGTAGAACCACCTACATTTATATAAGAAAATGTAGCGCCCCCGGCAAAAGGGACGTTAGTACTGTGGAATAGTACTAGTATGTATGAACAAACTTTATCCCAAGTACAATCAAACAATACACAAGTAAGAAACAGTAATATAACCAATCAATCAATGCACGTGGAAAAGAACAACCAAATCATCAAGTTTCACAATCTCTCCTTTTCCCCTTTCAACATTACAATATTCAAGAGTTTCCCCAATTTTTCATTTCGATGTTGATAACGATCACATTCCGTCCTTATTACCTCGGACACTCTTATTCCCTCGGCCACCCTTATTACCTCACATGTCATCAAGTTTCATAGATTTTCATTTCAATGGTGATAATGATCACATTCCGTCCTTATTACCTCGTCCTTCCTTATTCCCTCGGCCAGCCTTATTACCTCGGCCACCCTTATTATCTCACATCTTATTATCCTTATTAATTCATGTTGCGGTGCGCAACCCAATCCCACCCGACAATCATATTCTATAACAATTAACCACAAACAATCAATCACAAGAATCAACATTTCAAGGAACACAAGTTCATATCAACAATTTATTTATTTGGGCCCAAGCCACCATAGTTCTTACCAAGCAGTAATTCATGTACACGGTGTTGCCATAATCGTTTAACTCATTTACATCGTTTCACAATACCCTTTTTCCATTACTTTCCACGCACGACGTTTGCCCATTATATACATTCCCACACTTGGGAACATCAACAATATTTCATTCATTAACACATACTTTCATATCGATACTCTCGAGCATTTACGAGCTTTGCAGATAATAAGACAGACACATCAATACACCTTTCACAACCTCATATGGTACGGTAAAATGACAATCAACTAGGACAATCAGAGAGTAGAATCTTAAGCCTCAACACATTTGAACAATCAATTCACCTATTATCAACAAGTTACACATGTCGTATGCTCGGACACCAACAAGGGGATTCTACAAAGGTTAATGTTAGCCATACATACCTGGGGTCGAAATCCCTTTCTAACTTTTACTCTCAAATCACCAGACCGACTAGCACCTTCAATCTAATTCACAATGCGGCACATTTAAACTTAGAATTAGGAATCATGAACATGTCTTGAACTCATTTGAGCTTTCTATCAAACACTAGATGTTCCTTTAGATTAAATAACCCCTTTTTAGTGAAAGGTTACTCCAACCTATTTTCCTTTACTAGATTATGATAAATTGGGTACATGCATACAAGATTCTTAACCCCATCTTTATGAACTATCCTACCCAGGTCTCATTTTAACAAAAATCTGGAAATTAAGGTTAATGAGGTAGAAGCTTACCTCTTAGAGTGAAGAAATTTGTGTCCTACTTGATTAGTTCCAAGCTTGAGTGATGAAGGAAGACCAATTTGATGAAGTTGGGACTTTTTCTCTCTAGAACCCACTTTTCCCCCTCTCTAATATATCATAAAATAGTTAAAAATTGAAGGGGAGGGGTGTTTTAATGAACTGGGGTCGGGTTTTAAAAATTAGAAAAATAGGGCCCGACACAAGAATGCGGTCTGGAATGCGATCGCATTCCTGACATGCGGTCCGCATAATCGACCGCATAATGGCCCTCAAGATGGGCCAAAATTCAAAACACACTGCCCAGGTATGCGACCATTGTGCAGTCCGCATACACGTTATGCGATCGCATAATGCGTCGCATAACTTCCCTCCCAAAATCAAAGGCAACAATGCGACAGATATGCGGTCCGTAGAACTGAAATGCGATCGCACATTGGATCGCATAGTTGACCTCAAATGGGGCAGTGATCTTCCCGGGTATGCGACCATTATGCAGTCCACATACACGTTATACGATCGCATAATGCGTCGCATAACACCCACTTTATAGAAAATTTTATTCTTTAAGTCCCGGGGTACTTTTTTACTCAATTTTGGTCCGTTTTAAAAATTTCCACAATAAAAACAACTCGGGGACTCATTCGGGCATTATTTTTTTTTAAACAAGATAATTTTACGGTTATTTACATCAGTGCTATGCCAGAGTGTTCTCACCGTCCCACAGTTGTCTAGGGTTCTTCTTCAGGGCAGCAAGTCATGCCTCCAGGGAGATGTTATGAGTGCGGTGATTCCAGCCATTTCAGGAGGACTTGTCCCAGGTTTCGGGGCAAGGCATTACAACAGAGTTATCAGCCTATGAGTCCAGCACCAGCACTCAGGCCACCTAGGGGTGGAGGACAGTTCGGCAGGGGTCGTCCTAGAGGTGGAGGCCAATCAGGGGGAGGTCAGTCAGCTCCTGTTCACTCTGGCGGAGCTTATTCTTTCGGTGGTCCAGCTAGATTCTATTCTATACCGGCCAGATCAGATGGAGTGTCCTCAGACGCCATGATCAAAAGTATTATTTCAGTATGTGGTAGAGAGGTATCAATGTTATTTGATCCAGGCTCCACCAATTCTTATGTTTCAGCCTTATTTGCTGATTTTCTGGATGTTCCTCGTGAGTCCTTGGGTTCTCCTATAGATGTGTCCACTCCTGTGGGCGATTTTGTAGTGGTAAACCGGGTCTATCGGTCTTGTGTGATCACCTTCTGTGGGTTCGAGACACGAGTGGACCTTCTATTGCTCGACATGGTTGATTTTGAGGTTATTCTAGGCATGGATTGGCTATATCCTTATCATGCCGTGCTAGATAGCCATGCCACGACAGTTAATTTAGCCATTCCCGAGTCGCCTAGGCTGGAGTGGAGAGGTTCCTCAGTTAGTGTAGCCAGCCGGGTTGTTTCATTCCTGAAGGCTCGACACATGGTCGAGAAGGGTTGTCTGGCGTATCTTGCTTATGTGCGGGACACCACTGCCGAGTCTCCGATGATTGATTCAGTGCCAGTTGTTCGAGAGTTTGCTGATGTATTTCCTTCAAAACTTCCGGGCATGCCTCCACATCGTGATATAGATTTCTGTATTGATGTGGCTCCAGGTACTTAGCCTATATCTATTCCTCCGTATCGTATGGCTCTGAAAGAGTTGAAGGAGTAGCTTGAGGAGTTGTTGGCTAAGGGGTTCGTCAAACCGAGTGTATCGCCATGGGGTGCTCTAGTTCTCTTCGTGAAGAATAAGGATGGGTCCATGTGGATGTGTACTAATTACCGCCAGTTGAACAAGGTCACCATTAAGAACAAGTATCCTTTGCCGCGCATAGATGATTTGTTTGACCAGTTGCAGGGTGCTCGGGTTTTTTCTAAGATTAATTTGAGATCAAGATATCATCAGTTGAAGATTTGGGCCTCAGATGTTCCGAAGACTGCTTTTCGTACGAGGTATGGCCATTATGAGTTCCTGGTGATGTCCTTTGGCTTGACTAATGCCACAGCGGCATTTATGGAATTGATGAACAAGGTGTTCAGGACGTATATTGATTCCTTTTTCATTATCTTTATTGATGACATTTTGATCTACTCACGTAGCCTGGGGGAGCACGAGCAGCATTTGAGAGTTCTGCTCCAAACTTTGCGAGAACAGAAGCTATATGCTAAGTTCTCCAAGTGTGAGTTCTGGTTCGATTCCATGGCATTCTTGGGGCATGTGGTATCCGGAGAAGGTATCAAGGTTGATCCTCGAAATATTAAGGTAGTTCAAAGTTGGCCGTGCCCTACTTCAGCTACGAAGATTAGGAGCGTTTTGGGCCTAGAAGGCTATTATCGCTGATTTGTGGAGGGGTTCTCTTCTATTGCAGCTCAATTGACTAGATTGACTTAGAATAATGCCCCATTCTGATGGTCTGACGAGTGTGAGGCGAGCTTTCAGAAGCTCAAGGCAACATTGACCTCAACACCAGTTCTGGTATTGCCTTCCGGTTCGGGGATGTATACAGTGTATTGCGATGCTTCACGCGTTTGTTTGGGATGTGTGTTGATGCAGGAAGGGAGATTTATTGCTTATGCTTCGCGCATGCTGAAGGTTCATGAGAAGAATTACCCTGTGCACGATTTAGAGTTGGCGGGGATTGTTAATGCTCTTAAGATTTGGAGGTACTACTTGTATTGGGTGTCCTGTGAGGTTTATACAGACCACCGCAGCTTGCAACACTTGTTCAACCAGAGGGGACCTTAATTTGAGGTAGCACAGATGGCTTGAGTTGTTGAAGGATTATGATATCACTATTCTTTATCATCCTGGCAAGGCAAATGTGGTAGCAGATGCCTTGAGCAGGAAGGCAGAGAGTATGGGTAGCTTGACTTATATTGCAGCAGAGGAGAGACCTCTAGCCTTGGACATTCAGTCCTTGGCTAATCGCCTGGTGAGGTTAGACCTTTTAGAGCCTCGCCGAGTTTTAGCACATGTGGTTGCTCGGTCTTTGTTATTGGGAGAGATTAAGGCTCCGCAGTTTGATGATCCGTACTTAGCAGAGCTATGGGAGACAGTGGTTCAGGGTGGTGCCAAAGAGGTTTCTATTGGCGAGGATGGTGTTCTGAGACTTCAGGGCTGTTTATGTGTTCCTAATGTAGATGTCCTGAGAGGGAGGATTCTAGAGGAGGCACACAGTTCTCAGTATTCTGTTCATCCTGGTGCTATGAGGATGTATCGTGATTTGAAGCAGCATTACTGGTGGAGGCGGATGAAGAGGGACATTGTGGAGTACGTGGTAGGTGTCTTAATTGCCAGCAGGTTAAGTATGAGCACCAGAGGCCAGGAGGCCTACTTCAGCAGATGCCCATTCCTGAGTGGAAGTGGGAACGCATCACTATGGACTTCGTGGTTGGGTTGCCTCGGACCTTGTGGAAAGTTGACGCGGTTTGGGTCATTGTGGATAGATTGACCAAATCGGCTCATTTCATTCCAGTGGCTACCACATATACTTCTGAGAGGTTGGCACAGGTCTACATTCGGGAGATAGTCCGGTTGGACGGTGTGCCGGTGTCCATTATATCAGATCGAGGTCCTCAGTTCACCTCGCACTTCTGGCGAGCATTGCATAGTGAGATGGGTACCCAGATAGATCTCAGCACAACATTTCACCCTCAGACTGATGGTCAGTCGGAGCGTACAGTTCAGATATTGGAGGACATGATTTGGGCATGTGTGATGGACTTCGGAGGTCAGTGGGACCAGTTCTTGCCTTTGGCCGAACTTACTTACAATAATAGTTATCAGTCCAGCATTGAGATGGCACCATTTGAGTCTTTGTATGGTCGGCGATGTCGTTCTCCTATCGGGTGGTTTTAGCCTGGCGAGGCTAAGTTATATGGCACCGACCTGGCGAAGGATGCCTTGGAGAAAATGAAGTTGATTCAGGAGAGGCTCCGTACAGCATATTCCAGACAGAAGAGTTACACGGATCAGAAAGCGCATGATGTATCGTTTATGGAGGGAGATAAGATCCTGTTGAAAGTCTCGCCGATGAAGGGTATTATGAGGTTCGGGAAGAAGGGCAAGCTGAGCCCAAGGTTTGTAGGTCCCTTCGAGGTATTGAGGTGAGTTAGGGAGGTTTCTTATGAGCTAGCTTTACCTCCCAGTTTGTCAGGAGTTCATCCGGTCTTTCATGTATCCATGCTCCAGAGGTACCACACCGACTCCTCCCACGTGGTTGATTTCAGCACTATTCAGTTGGATGAGGGATTGGGCTACGAGGAGGAGCCAGTTGCTATTATTGACAAGCAGGATCGCCAGTTGACATCCAAGAGAGTTTCTGCCGTAAAGGTCCACTGGAGGGGCCAACCAGTCGAGGAGGCGAACTGGGAGTCCGAGGAGGACATGCGGAGAAGATATCCACATTTATCCAGCATTTCAGGTATGATTCTAGACCCGTTTGAGGACGAACGTTTCTTTAAGAGGTGGAGAATGTAACGACCCGACCGGTCATTTTATGTATCAGGACCCCGTTCCCCTAAATGAGACTTTCCGTAGCGGCTTATTAAGATTTATGACTTGCGGGGACGGGTGGTAAGGGATTTGGAAGTGTTCAGAGTGATATAGGAACACTTTGTTCCTTAAGGTTGACCTTTAAGGCCAAGTTTGACTTTGGTCAATATTTTTAGTAAACTACCTCGAAATCGAGTTTCGATAGTTCTGGTAGCTTCGTAAGATGATTTCTAACTTGGGCGTATGTTCAGAATGGGTTTTGGATGACCCGGGAGCGTTTCGGCGCCCAATATCGAAATAAGAGTTTCCTTAAGTTCATATTGTGGTTTGGAACGTTTTTTTGTGTTATCGAGGTCCAAACGGAATTTCGAGACCGGGAATAGTCCCGTTATGTCATTTATGACTTGATCGCAAAATTTGGGGTCATTCCGAGTAGTATAGGTCGGTTCGATGCATTGTTAACGAATTCAAGAAACTTAAAGTTCCTAAGTTTGATTCTAGGGGTTTTGAGGTATGATTCTGAGTTTCAGCGTTGTTTTGGGTGTTCCGAAGGCTCGAGCGAGTCCGTATTATGATTTGGGACTTGTTGGTATATTTGGGCGGGGGCTCGGGTGGGCCCAGGTGCTTCTCGGGCACCAAACGAGGCCAAAAGCCAGCTGAAGCAGTTGCTGGTGCACCTGATCTGGTGTGACCGCAGGTGCGGTTGCCCAGTCGCAGGTGTGAGACCGCTCCTGCGGTCCTTGCATTCGCAGGTGCGGCTTGAGGTGAGGCTGCCCATTTCTCATAGGTGCGGACAATATCCGCAGGAGCGGAGCCGCAGGTGCGAGCCCAGGCTTCTTGTCTCATTTCCGCAGGTGCGAGCATTTACTCGCAGGTGCGAGACCGCAGGTGCGGTCCTTGAGTCGCAGATGCGAAACCACATAGACGACTTTTAGACGACTTTTCTTCCACCATAGACGACTTTTAGAGCTTGGAAAAGAGCCCCACGACCTAGCTACTGAAAGGTAAGTGAATTCTACCCTAATGTTAGTTTAATGCATGAATTCCTAGTTAACTTAACTACCTAATTAGTGAAAATCAAGGATTTGGGTAGTAACCTAGGGCTTTATGAAAATTTAGGGAATTACCCGTTAATTAGCCATGAAATCACACAAACATCACATATAATGATCCTTAGGTTATGGGTAATTGATTCCTTCAAAAATTTCCGGAATCCGAGCATGTGGGCCCAAGGGTGTATTTTAGGATTTTTTAAAGTAAGCTAAATAACTAAGTAAATGGGAGAATTCCATACTTTTGAGTATAAATTGATATATTTGCATAACATTTGATTAGTTTTGAGTTCTTGGGAGACGCGTTCGGAATTTCGGGCGCATTCTTGACTCGGGGAGTAGGTTCGACGCGAGGTGAGTCTCCTTTCTAACATTGTAAGAGGGAATTGTCCCCCTAGGTGATTATAAATGGTTGTTTGTCCTTATTTGCGGGGGCTACGCACGCACAGAGTGACGAGAGCCCATGCGTAGCTACTATTATGCCTTGTCGGGTAGTTTAGGACTCACAAGCATGCTTTATGTATGATAACTATGATCTTGCATATGGTCTAAGTAGTCTAATATCCTCGAATCTCGCATGTGAAGGCCTAAGAAGTTATGATTTGAAGTTGACATTATTAAATTATTAACCTGTTAGCATGTTCCCTGCTAAACTATCCGGAATTTCCTGTTAATCATACATTTATACGGGAACCCGAGTCGCATGAATGATTCGCGAGCAGGGTAGTCCTAGTATTATATTAACCCGATTTGCATGAAGGATTTGCGAGAGGGGTAGTCCTGGTATTATATTAACCGCGTCGCATGTTCGATTCGCAAGCGGGGAAGATAGATGCATCTATGGTTCGGGTCGTTCGACCCTCGGCAGTGCATATTTACTTTTCACGTCGTACCGACCGCTCGTTCATAGCTTGTTATGTGTTGATAATTGATGGGAAACCCTGTAATTTATCTGTTGATTTTATGAAAAATATGGGAACTAAGTAGATTTTATGCTATGGAAAGGTGTTAAGTAAAAGTATTACATAATGCTAATTGTTGCTCCTGTCCTTATTATTTCTATTCATTACTGCTATTTCTGTTTATCCTGTATTTAAATTGTATTGTTTTGAACCTATTAAGTATCAAGTCGACCTCTCGTCACTACTTCTTCGAGGTTAGGCGGGATACTCACTGGGTACATATTTGTTTATGTACTCATGCTACGCTTCTGTACTTCATTGTACAGGTTCTGAGGCTAGTGCATCTGGTTATCAGACCTGAGCTCGATTCTGAGTATAGTCTGGACCTGACTTCACGGTGATCTGCTTCTCCTGACGATCCTCGGTAGTAACATGGGGTTTCTTTTGTTATTCCCGTCTATTTCTTCCAGACAGTGGGACAGTTATGTTATATGTTTTGTATATTCTGTTAGTATGCCCGTAGGACTTGTGACACTAGTTCCTGGCACACACGTGGTAGATATTATGGTTTGCGGGCCTGTATATGTATATATCGGCTCACGTCTCTTTATGATTGTTTTTGGTTAAATTGGCTAATTATCTTTTTAAATTAATATTTTGAACTTTAAAACTTGGCACGTGTTGGGTTGTTTTGATCAAATATGGAAAAATCCTTTGTAATCTGAGTGTTGGCTTGCCTGACCCCGGTGTTGGGTGCCATCACGACCTGAGTTAGGATTTTGGGTCATGACAGGTTATTGTGTTGGTAATTTTTATATGATGATGTGCGGTTATTCTGTTGGAAATTTTCATGTGTTGTTATGATTTTCCTTGTTTTTAGTTTTATATCTTGTGTAACTTGTCTGGCTGTTTCGGTAAACTTGATAATAGTCTTATCTATGTTGAGATTGTGAGCATGTGGCTATTGACGGCCGGATTATGTTATTGGCACATGAACTGTACGTGCAGATGTGATATGAAATGTGGGCACGAGGTTCCAGGGAAATATAATGCTTATGTTATTGGCACGCGAACTGCCCGTGCATATGTGATATGGAATGTGGGCACGAGGTGCTGGGAAAATGTAATAATTTTTATTAATGGCACGTGAGTTGTCCGTGCGGTTAGAAATATGGGCACGCGGTGCCGTGAAAATATGAAAGTGGGATAAGACCCGTGTTTTATGATTATAAAATGAGGTATCACAGAATGACTTTTATTTGAAAGAATTATATTCGAAAGATATTTATTTGAAAGAATTATTCGAAAGATATTTATTGGAAAGAAGTATATTCTAAAGATATTTATTTAAAAGAATTATATGTGAAATATTTATATTTGAAGGACTTGATTAATTGCATGTACTTGTGTTCCTTATTCGTTTGAGCAATAATTATGGTGTTCTTGTTACCTGGCAGTTTATATCACTGGTTGATTTTTGTTTCTATCATTACTAGTTGTTTTCCAGTACTTTTGTATACAGCTATATTGCACAGGTTATTTGAATAGTAAGTGTCTTGACTGTACCTTGTCACTACTCCACCGAGGTTAGTCTTGATACTTACTGGTACTGACTGTGGTGTACTCATACTATACTTCTGCACTTTTTGTGCGGAACCAAATATTGGAGATATCGGATTCGGACAAAGATTAGTGTTTGATCGCAAGGATTCAAGGTAGGGCTTCTTGGTCGTCGCAGTCTCTTGGGAGTCTTTCTGTTTTATTATACTGCCAACTCTTCTTCGAGTAGTATTGTATATTCGATCCTTGAGATCATTGCATGTATTCAGGTAGAGTTCTTGACTCAGTATTACCAATCTTGGGAGGTGGTTATATTTGTTTTCTGCTTTTGGTTTCGATACTTGTATTAAATTATATATTTAAAATAAAAGACTTGAATTGTGATTATTATCAGCTTAATTAGTCTTAGAGATTATGTGCCATCTCGACGCCTGTGGTGGGATTTTAGGGTATCATAGCTCTAGGTTCATAGGTTCTACGAGCCACAAACGTGTCTAGTACAGTCTTGCGGATCGGTACGGGGACGTCTGTACTTATCTTCGAGAGGCTACAGAACTGCCTGGAAATATCCACTTCTTTCATTCATGTCGTGCGAAATTTGTTGATTTTGGAGTTTGAGCCTTTTTGTCTCTATTCTCTCACAAATGGTGAGGACACGTGCTATCGTGTCAGCTGAGCTGATACCCGCGCATTCTGCTAGGGTCGCAAGAGGCCAGAGCCGAGATAGAGGCCGAGAAAGGGCACGTGCCGCATTTAGAGCATCTGTCAGAGAAGCATTTGAGGAGCCGCCAGTAGCTCCGGTTGGGGCACAAGTACCAGAAGCACCTGTTGTTACTCCCAAGCTTCAAGAGACCTTAGCACAGTTCCTGAACATGTTTGGTACATTAATTCAGGTGGGATTGATCTCTGTTTCACCAAATATTTCACAGATTGTGGGAGGAGTTCAGACTTCTACCACCTGTACTCCAGAGCAGTAGGTTCACATTGGTTAGGTTCTGGTTATAGTACCGGTACCGCCTGTTAGTCTGGTTCAGCCTGAGGTCAGGCTAGAGGCATCAGAAGAAGAACAAAAGAGACTTGAGATATTTAAGAGGTATAGTCCACCTACCTTCAGTGGCACAACTACCGAGGATTCCCAGGGATTTCTAGAAAAAGTGTCACCGTATTCTTCGCACCATAGGTATTGTGGAAATGAGCGGAGTTGCCTTTACTACATTTTAGCTGTCAGGAGCAGCGTATCATTGGTGGCAAGCTTATAAATAGGATAGACCAGCCGATGCGACACCACCAACTTGGGCTCAATTTTTAGAGAGTTTTTTGAAAGAGTTTGTTCCCCGGACACTCCGGAATTTGTGGTGCACAAAGTTTGAACGGTTGCGTCAGGGCACCATGATGTTGTCAGTATATGCTATCAGGTTTAGTGTGTTAGCCCATCATGCTCCTATTTTGGCTCCTACAGTCAGAGATCAAGTCCGTAAATTCATTGAAGCGCTTGATTATGATCTTAAAATATGCATGGCTCAACAATTACAGTCTGATACTCCATTTTAGCAAGTAGTAGAGATTGCCAAAATGTTAGAATGTCTTAGGAATAAGGAAAGAGAGTCTAAGGAGGCCAAGAGGTCTCAAAATTCTGGCGGATTTAGTGGATTCTACTCTGCATCTAGCACTCATAATGGCGGAGGCTCATGCAGTCGGTCAACCCAGTCCGCAATTTAGAGTACACATAGTGCTCCAATTAATACTTTTGGCGCACTACCGACATGGGGTTCTTACAATGGTTATTCCTTTCTGGAACAGACTCAGTATGAACAACTGCGCTAGCAGAGGATTGTTATGAGTGTGGTGATACTAAGCACATCATGAGAGATTGTCCCAGACTTGGGAGAGGTGGATTTCATCAGAACACTCAGGCTACAAGCTCTATTCCAGTTACTACCCCACATGCACATCCAGTTAGGGGTGGAGGACAGAGGGGTAGAGGGCGCCTTAGAGGGGGAGGCCCAATCCGTTGATATAATTGCTATGGTGTGGCTGAGGCCGCTACACCAGATGATGTTGTTACAGATACGATCCCGATTTGTTATAAAGGAATATTTTTCCTTAATTTTATTCGATTCTGAGTATTGAGGCGAGTCCTTTTATTATGATCCACTTATAGGAGAGCTTTGTAATTTTGTAATCTACTTGTTTACCCATTTTGGGATATTCTATGGCGATAACCGCGTCTATCATTCTGTTTTAGTCACTAATGAGAGTTGTGAGGCTAAAAGTGACTTTCAATTACTCATCACAGTTAGTTTTGATGTAAATTTAGGATAGTTTGGTTAAAAATTGTGAATTATATGCCCTACCGGTATGGGGGTTCATTATGTGTTGTGAAATTTCTTCACGAAGTTTATTCAAAAGAAGAAAGAAAAAAATGGAAAGTTTCAGTTGGCACAATGTGCATAATACTTGTGATTTAGAGTTGAGGATGTGATCCTCGCGTTTTCATGTGATTTTGATATGTTTGAACCGCGCCATGTGCCATGGTGGAAGTTATATCAGGATGAGATCCTTGTGGTTAAATCTATGTGTTTAAATTCTCTCTTTGTGAAATTAATTTTGTACTATTGTACTAATGGAGAGTCGTGCCTGTTAGGCTTATTTGATAATTTTTGTTTTTGTTTTTGTGCATATTTAGCCATATTCGTGTTATAATTATTGAGTTTTGTTCTATGAGGTGAGTGCCCAGGGGGCATTAAATGTGATTCGTTTATTCGAATAATTAATTAAGAGGTCTTGATGCCTCTTGTCTCATTGTTAGTAAGGTGAAGGTTTGGAATGATATTTAGTCAACATGAGATTAATTGACGATGTTGTAATTGATTATGAATAACTGTTATGATCAGAAATGTGTTATAGGCATACGTATGATGTGTGCGAGTGTAGGCACGAGTTGCTACAGCCGGTTGAGACTAGAACCGTGTGTTGATATGCAAATTGGACCTTTCAAAAATGTTTGGAGTGTAAGAAAACTTGGTTTTAAAGTTTATAAGTGTGGATAAAAGAAATAGTCCTAAACTAAGATGGTGTTGTCGGACTTATGTCGATTGCGGTGACGTAGGATCACCCGCGAATATATGTATAGTAAATACACTCAGTAATTTAATGTCCTCACAAAGATTCTTGCCACGTTCGATGACAAACATATGTTTAACAGGGGGAGAACATAACAACCCGACTTGTCGTTCTGAGAATTTACATTCCGTTCAAAAACTTAAGGTCTCGAGCATATTCATAATATGTTCTATGACTTGCATACAAGGTCGAGTTTGGTTTTTGAAAGGTTTGGAATTAAATCGAAAGAACAATTCTAATTTTGGAAGATTAAATGAAAAGAGTTGACCGGTGTTTGACTTCTGAGAAAATGACTCTGAAATGGAATTTTTATGATTTAAACAACTTCGTATGGTGATTTCATAATTAGGCGTATGTACGGATTTGGATTTGGAAGTCTGTAGGACACTTCGACGCATTTTGACAAAAGTTGGAAAATTGAAGATTTTTGAAAAGTTTGGTCGGGAGTTGACTTTATTGATATCAGGGTCGTAATTTGATTCCGAAAATCGGAACACCTCAATGATATAATTTATGACTTTTGTAGAAAACTTGAAGTCATTCCGAATTGATTTGATACGTTTCGGTCAAATAATAGAAGTTGGAAAATTTGAAAAATATCATAATTAGATTCGAGGCGAGACTTGTAATTTCAGCGTTGTTTGATATAATTTGAAACCTCGAGTAGGTCCGTGGTATGTTATGGGACTTATTGGTATATTTGGACGAGGTCCTGAGTGGCTCAGATGAGCTTCGGACGGGGTTCAGATCATTTGACGACTTGTTGAAGCTGCTGGAATTTCTGTTGCTGAAGTTGTTTCCAAGCAGCAGCTGATGCAATCGCACCTGTGGAATTATGAGCGCAGGTGCGGCCTCGCATAACCCAGATAAGAATCGCCGAAGTGGGATTGGGAAGGCTGGCAGCTTACCGTAGAAGCGGACAAGGTTGCGCACCTACGACATTGCATGTGCGATCACTGGAACGCAGAAGCGACATTGCTCTGCATATGCGCGTTTGCTCATCGCTTCTACGATTGCGCAGAAGTGAAAATTCTTCTGCGGATGCGAGTCTTCAACTTGACAGTGTGATCCGCAAATGCGAGGTTTGTCTTGCAAAAGCGAGCTCATAGAAGCGCAAAATATGTCCGCAGAAGCGAACTGGGCAGAACATTTAGGATAAAACATTGGTCATTTTGTCATTTTCGTTTTGGATTTTGGATCTTGGTTTTTGGGTGATTTTGGAGGAGTTCTTCACGACTTTGACTTGCATAAGTGTCCTATATCCAAAAGTGATATTTTATGAATCCATGGTTATATTCATCATTATTTCAGATATAATTGAAGAGAGAAAAATTGTGAAATCTTCTGAAAATGAAAAATGTAGATTTGGAGGACGATTTATTTTTGGAATTTGATAAAATTAATATGGTTGAAATCGTATCAGAATGAGTGTTCAGATTCTGTGAAAATTCTACCCCGAGCTGCGAGCCCCGTGTTGACTTTCGGGTTGACTTTTTAAAGTGAAATATTAAGTTGACATTTTATTATCTGGAACTGTTTCCATGAATTTTAAAGAAATTATATAACTTATTTGGCTAGGTTTGAGCCGTCCGGAGGTCATTTCACGCAAGAAAGCTATTTTGGAGCATCGACCCAACTCCAAAAAGGTAAGTATCTTGTCTATCCTTGAGTGGCAAAATTACCCCTTAGGAATTGAGTCGTATGTGCCATTTGTGAAATGTGAAAAGTCATATACACGAGGTGACGAGTACGTACTCGGGCTTATACGTGCAAATTTTATTGGTTTAAAGTCTTAGGTATTTTTATGTATTAAATTGAAAATTTTTTGGCACTTATTAAATCCTCTATTTGCAATGCCTCAAACCTTGTATGTCGAATTTGTTTTTATATGATAATTTGGCACGATTGCCACTTTGATTTTTATGTGAATCCCTTGTGTTTGTTAATTTGACATTTCCTAAAAATAATTACATTATGGATTTTCCATCTGCAAATAATTAATTAAATAAGTTTAAAAAGAGGTATTTATATATTTATCTAAAATTTGGATTAAAGAAGGCGTTGTACTATGCTGAGTTATTTTTCCATCCTTGTTGTTTTGAGGCTTTATATACATTGTGTTGAGCTGTGGGCTATCTGTTGTGAAACTAATTGCTTTTGTTGTATGTTTGGAAAGGTTGTGGCCTACGGGAAATTTGTAAATACGAGTTGATTGTGTTGTGTTGTTGTGATAATATTCTGTGTGATTTGGGTTACTGTTAGGCGGCATATAAGGGTGGCATTCCGGTGTTGATATTACGGGCATAAGAGTGGCATTTCACTGTTGGTATGTGTATTGGGATGTTGTGGGCAGAATAATAAGGGATGCTATTAAACAAAGCGATAAGGGAGTCTATTATAGGAGTGATTAGGATGGATATAAGAGCTATAAGGGTGCATATTGATATTGTCAGGGCGGAGGGATAATGAAGGCTATTATAGGAGTGATAAGGGTGGCTATAAGAGAGATAATGGTGGCTATAAGAGAGATAAAGGTGGCTATTGTGAGGGATGATATGTGATGATGTAGGCTACCATTGCTAGTTATTTTCCAGTACTATTATATACTGCTATATTGCACAGGTTATTTGACTAGTGAGTGTCTTGACTGTACCTCGTCACTACTCCACCGAGGTTAGTCTTGATACTTACTGGATAGCGACTGTGGTGTACTCATACTACAATTCTGCACATTTTTGTGCAGAGACAGATATTGAAGATATTAGATTCAGAAATATGTTAGTGTGTCATAGCAAGGATTCAAGGTAGGACTGCTTGGTCGTCGCAGTCCCTTGGAGTCCTTCCATTTTATTGTACTGTCAACTCTTATTCGAACAATATTGTATATTCGATCCTTGAGACCGTTACATGTATTCGGGTAGAGTTCGTGACTCAGTATTACCAGTCATGAGAGGTGGTTATATTTGTTTTTCGTTTTTGGTTTCGACACTTGTATTAAATTATATGTTTTAAAAAAAAGGCTTGAATTGTGATTATAATCGGCTTACTTAGTTTTAGAGACTAAGTGCTATGACGACGTATGTGGTGGGATTTTGGGCCATGACAAGTTGGTATCAGAGCTCTACGTTCATAGGTTATACGAGTCACGAACGACTCTAGTAGAGTCTTGCAGATCAATATGAAGACGTATGTACTTATCTTCGAGAGGCTACAGAACTGTTAGAAAATTTCCACTTCTTTCATTCCTGTCGTGCGAAATTTGTTGATTTTGGAGTTTGAGCATTTGTATCTCTATTCTCTCGCAAATGGTGAGGTTTCGTGCTACCGAGTCAGCTGAGCAGACCCCCACGCATTCTGCTAGGGACACAAAAGGCTGGGCCGAGGAAGGGCACATGCCACAGCTAGAGAATCTGTTAGAGCAGTAGTTGAGGAGTATAACGACCCCGGGGGTCGTTTAGAGAGTTATAGCCATGTTCCCCCATTTACTGCTCATTATATGCTTTACAATCTTTATGTGACTTGCTGGGGTAGTTGGTTCGGGTCTGGAGACGTTTCGAAATGAATTGAGACACTTAGTCTCAAAGTTGGAAGCTTAAATGGAAAAGGTTGACCGGATATTGACTTATGAGTAAACTGATCCAATGAAATTTTGGTAGTTCCGTTAGCTCCGTTGGGTGATTTTGGACTTCGGAGCATGCCCATATTGTGATTCGGAGGCTCGTAGAGGAATTAGGCTTGAAATGGCGAAAGTTAGAAATTTGGAAGGTTGATCGAGAGTGGACTTTATGGATACCAAGATTGGATTGGAGTTCCGGTAAATGGAGTAGGTCCGTTGTGTCATTTGTGACTTGTGTGTAAAATTTGAGGTCAACTAGACGTGATTTAATAGGTTTCAGCATTGTTTGTAGAAGTTGGAATTCCCTTAGTTTCAACAGGCTTGAATTGGGGGTGCGGTTCGTGTTTTTGATGTTGTTTGATGTGATTTGAGGGCTTGACTAAGTTCGTATCGTGTTGTAGGACTTGTTGGTATATTTGGTTGAGGTCCCAGGGTGCCTCAGGTTGATTTCAGATGGTTAACTAATCAAAAATGGGACTTAGTACATTGCTGAAGCTAGGAGTTTTCTAGTGTGATCACACCTGCAAGGCGTTGGCCGCAGGTGTGATGCCATAGGTACGGCTGGAGGGGCGCATAAGAGAGGTTGGCGTGAGCTGAGGGATTACTGCAGGTGCGAAGGATTTGTGAGGGCATCGCAGGTGCGCGTATGGGAGAGGAAGGCAGAAGGTGTAGGTGCATATGTGAGGCCGTAGAAACGGAGGATCCTGGTTCTCAGAAGCGAAGGTAAATCCACAGAAGCGGCACCACAGATGCGCTCAAGGGGCATGCAGGTGTGAGATCCCTGGACAAAACCTTAAATTCATGGGTTCGTAATTTTTCTTCATTTTGAACATTTTAAAGTCGGTCTAAGGAGATTTTTGAGAAGAATTTCGAGGGGTTTCTTGAGGTAAATCACTTGTGTTCATTTTAAATCAATAATCTTGTTTCCCCATTGAATTTCCCACCTAGTTTGTGTGTATTTAAGGTGGAATTTGGGAATTTGAGGCTAGGGATTTGGAGAGTTTGATTTGGGGTTTTGGGTGGCAATTTGGTGTTGGATTTTGGTAAACTTGGTATGCTTGGACTCATGGTAAACTTGATTGTATCGAACTATCTGTGGCTAGATTCGAAGCATTTGGAGGCCAATTCACGAGGCAAGACCGTGTTTAAGTAGAGATTTGCACGGTTTGAGGTAAGTAAAAGTTCTAAATTAGTTCAGACGGTATGAAAACCCGTAATATGTGTCATTTGATTGGTTTTGAGGTGACACACATGATAGGTGACAGACGTGTGGACCCTGCACTATAGGAATTATGACTTTGTCAATTCCAGGGAACTGGATAGTTGAAAAAAGAATCAGTATCCGTATATTCTCCATGTGTTATAGAAATTGAACTGCAAATCATGTTAGAAATCATGTTTAGACTATGTGTTGGCACTGTAGGGACCTACAAAGTTCGTGTACATGTTGAATTATCTGCAAAATTGTTGTTTTGACTCAGTCATAGTTTTACCTGCATATTACATCTCAGTATCTATTGTTCATTATTGATACATTACATCATTGTTGTTTGGGCTGATTATCATGATTACTGAGAGCCCGAGAGACTGGAGAGGTTGACGACTGAGTGAGGCCGAGGTCCTGATTTTGTGAGGATATTTATGGGATCGGGCTGCACGCTGCATCATGTTTTATTTATGCTATGATTGGATTGTTATAGCGCTTGGGTTGAAGGTTCCCCTCCGGATTATGTACATACCCCCAGTGAGCGTAGGTACCTACTGAGTGCGAGTGCTGAACGATTGAGAGGAATGAGAGACTGAGGAATGAGTGACTGTGAGGTTGGAGTACATGGGAGGACTGAGTGATTGCTGCTCTGAGATTTTCTTGCGCTTGATTTCATTACTGTTGTAATTCAGCTGGCATATATCATTGACATGTAATTTTTGAGAGATATTATATCCTGTTTCAATTGAACTTGACATGAATTAAGTGTTTTGGACTTAATTATCGAATTTGAAAGCATGCCTATATTTCTATGTTGAAATTTTTGTAATTGAGCTATATCCGTGAAGCTCGTTACTACTTTCAGTCCATTATATAGTCTTGTTACTTACTGAGTTGGTTGTACTCACGCTACACCATGCACTTCGTGTTCAGATCCAGGTGTTTCCGGACACGGTGGGTGTTGATTTCTTTGCACAACTTGATCGTTTGGAGATTCCAAGGTAGTTGCCTGGTATTCGCAGAACTTGACTCTTATTCCTTATCTTCCCGCTTTATGTATTTGGTTTTAGTCTTTATAGACATTATCTCTTGACTTGTCTAGACGCTCATGTACTTAGTGACACCCCGATATTAGGAATTTCCGTATTGGGTTTTGATTTTCTATCCAGTTTTTGAAAGTTTTAATGATTTAAACCTGCGTTATTCTTATTTTTCATTTAAAAGTGTTGGAACTATTTTGAAGTGTCAGCTTGCCTAGTACCACGTTAGGAGCCATTACGAAAGGCTATGTTTTGGGTTGTGACAAATTGTTATCAGAGCCTAGGTTACATAGGTCTCACGAGTCATGAGCAGGTTTAGTAGAGTCTTGCGGATTGTTACAAAGATGTTTGTACTTATCTTCGAGAGGCTGCCAAAACCTTAGGAAACTTCACATTGTTGTATTCTTGTCGTGCAAATTTGTTGATTCTGGCCACTAAATTTCTGTTGTTCTATTCTCTCACAGATGGTCAGGACATGTGCTACGGGACATGACGGCCACCCACTAGTACCACCGGCTATGGCCGTGAGAGGCCGAGGTCGCGGTAGGGGCCGCAATAGAGCAACACTTGTAGATCCACCAGTTGCTCTGGCTCAGGAGTAGGTTCCGAATGTGGTGGAGCAAGTGGGGCCAGCTCAGGCACCAGCCGTGCCCATTGTGATTCTAGACCTTGAGGAGGCTTTGGCCCAGATATTGATTGTTTGCACTGGCCTTGCTCAAGTGGTTTCGGCTCAGGCTGCACCAACCACTTCTTAGGTCGCGGGAGGTACTCATACCCAGTTGCCCATACTCCAGAGCAAGTAGTGCAGGGACTTCAGATACCGGGGTGCTACCAGCCCAGCCGATTGTAGCTGCTCAGGCCCAGGTGGGTCCCGTTTTGACTGATGATGAGCAGAGGAGACTAGAGAGATTTGGGAGACTCCAGCCTCCAACATTAAGTGGGTTTGAGTCTGAGGATGCCCTGGATTTTTTGACGGATGCCAGCGAATTCTTCGCACGACAGGTATTCTAGAGACCAGTGGGGTCTCTTTCACTACTTTTTAGTTTACTAGGTCTGCCTTCAGAGACGCAGATCAGTTAGTGCATCACCACTTACAGGGCGTGATTTCTCCATTCTCTTATATGAAAAGTTCATGCTGCAGTCATTGGAGGAGTTGCGCAGAAAGTTTGAGCAGCTTTGTAAGGAGGGCATGTTTGTGACCTAGTACGATGTGTGATTTTCAAAGTTGGCTCGTCATGCAGTTTTGTTGGTTCCCACTCTTAGAGTTTGCCCCGTGCTCCATCGATTCAAGGTTCATCTATGCTAGGCCCTTCTAGCAATTACTATAGTACTCGGGTCCTGATTCAGTCCCTACTACCACCACTTCCAGGGAGTTGCTTCGAGTACATGGAGTTTGATAATATGTGGAGGCAGTGTCCTCATCGCTCAAGAGGTCCAGTGTAGTAGAGGAGTCAGGTTGCGACTTCTGCACTGATTTATTCACCACCCACCCACCCAGCTCGGGGTAGGGCCTAGAAAGCTAGAGATTGCCTTAGAGGGAAAGGCCGATCAGGGGGCGTTCAGGCCCGATTCTATGCTATTACTGCCAGACTAGATGCTGTTGCTTTAGATGTAGTGATCACATGTATTGTCTTAGTATTCCACAATGATGTTTCTGTTTTACCATGGTTCCACTTATTCATATGTATTATCATATTTTGCTCATAATCTAGATATGCCCCGCGAGTCCTTAGTTTCATCTGTTCATGTATTTACACTAGTGGGCGACAACATTATTGTGGACCGTGTATATCGGTCATGTGTAATGACTATTGGGGGATTGGAGACTAGGGTTGATCTCTTATTACTTAGTATGGTTGATTTTGACGTGATCTTGGGTATGGATTGGTTGTCTCCATGTCATGCTATTCTAGATTATCACGCTAATACCGTGACGTTGGCAATGCTAGGGTTGCCAAGGATTGAGTGGAGAGTTTCTTTAAACTATGTTCCCAGTAGAGTGATTTCATATTTGAAGGCTCATCGGATGGTTGGGAAGGGTTTTTATAATCTTATTTGGCCTTTGTGAGGATGTTGGTGCTGATACTCCTATATTGGTTATGTTCCGGTGGTGCGAGACTTTCCGGATGTGTTTCTTGCAAACCTGCCAGGCATGCCGGCTGACAGGGATATTGAATTTGGTATTGACTTGGTGCCGGGCACTCCGCCCCTTTCTATTCCTCCATATCATATGGCACCAGCCGAGTCGAAGGAATTGAAAGAGCAACTTCAAAAACTCCTTTATAAGGGATTTATTAGGCCAAGTGTGTCTCCTTAGGGTGCACCGGTTCTGTTTGTGAAGAAGAAGGATGGTACTATGCGGATGTCCATCGACAATAGGCAGTTGAACAAAGTTACTATCAAGAACAAGTATCTTTTGGCGCACATTAATGATATATTTGACCAGCTTCAAGGAGCGATGATGTTCTTTAATTGATTTGAGGTCTGGGTATCACCAGTTGAATATTCGGGACTCGGATATTCTAAAGACGATATTCAGGACCCGTTACGGTCATTATAAGTTCCTTGTGATATCCTTTAGGTTGACCAATGCCCCAGCAACATTCATGCATCTGATGAACAATGTATTTTAGCCTTATCTTGACTCGTTTGTCATAGTGTTCATTGATGAAATCTTGGTGTACTCTCGTAGCTAGGAGGACCATGCCTAGCATTTGAGGATTGTGTTGCAGCAGTTGAGGGCGGAGAAGCTTTATACCAAGTTCTCCAACTGTGAGTTTTGGTTAATTCAGTGGCATTATTGGGGCACATGGTGTCCAGTGAGGGGATTCGGGTGGATCCGAAGAAGATTTATGCGGTTTAGAGTTGGCCCAGACCGTCCTCAGCTATGGAGATTCAGAGCTTTCTCTGCTTGGCCGGTTATTATCGTTGCTTCATGGAGGGTTTCTCGTCTATTGCATCGCCTTTGACCATATTAACCCAGAAGGGTGCTCCTTTTTGGTGGTCAGATGAGTGTGAGGAGAGCTTTCAAAAGCTCAAGACTGCCTTGACCAGAACTCCTGTTCTAGTTTTTCCTTCAGCTTCAGGCTCTTATACAATGTATTATAATGCTTATCAGATAGGTATTGGGTGTGTCTTGATGCAGGGAGGTGGAGCGATTGCTTATGCTTCACGCCAGTTGAAGCCCAATGAGAAAAGCTACCATGTTCATGATTTGGAGTTGGCTGCCATCATTAATGCATTGAAGATTTGGAGGCATTATCTCTACAGTGTGTCTTGTGAGGTATTTACGGATCATCGGAGCCTTCAACACTTGTTCAAACAAAAGGATCTAAATTTGAGGCAGAGATGATTGGAGTTGCTAATTAAGGACTATGATATCACTATTTTGTATCATCCCGGGAAGGCCAATGTGGTGGCTGATGCCTTGAGTAGAAAGGAAGTAAGTATGGCCACCCATGTCGAGTTGAGTACAACATTTCACCCTCAGATAGACGGACAATGCGAGTGCACTATTAAGATATTGGAGGACATGCTACGCGTTTGTGTCATTGATTTTGGGGGTTCTTGGGATCAATTTTCCTACAACAACAGCTACCAGTCGAGCATTGATATGGCTCTATTAGAGGATTTTTATGGGCGACGATGTTGATCTCTGATGGGTTGGTTTGAGCCTAGGGAGGCTAGGCTATTGGGTACTGATTTGGTTCAGGATACTTTGGACAAGGTTAAATTGATTCAGGATTGGCTTATCACGGCGTAGTCCATACAGAAGAGTTACATCGATAGAAAGGTTCGTGATGTTACTTTCATGGTTGGGTAAAAGGTATTTCTCAAGTTTTCACGCATGAAGGATGTTCGAGAAGAAGGGAAAGTTGAGCTCTCGGTATATTGGCCGTTTGAGAAGCTTAAGAGGATTGGAGAGGTGGCTTACAATCTTTCCTTGACACTTAGTTTGTCAAGTATTTCATGTTTCTATGCTTCAAAAGTATATCGGTGATCCGTCTCATGTTTTAGATTTCAGCACGATTCCGTTGGATGGTGATTTGACTTATGATGTGGAGCCGGTGGCCATTTTGGATCGGCATGTTCGAAAGTTAAGGTCAAAGGAAATAGCTTTAGTGAAGGTGCATTGGAGAGGTCAGCCAGTTAAGGGGCTACTTGGGAGACCGATCCAGAGATGCGTAGCACATATCCACGCCTGTTTATGACTCCAGGTATGTTCCTAGACCCGTTCGAGGATGAACGCTTGTTTAAGAAGGGGAGGATGTAGCGACCTGACCGGTAGTTCTGAGAGTTGTAGTACCATTTCCCCATTTACTACTCATTGTATGCTTTATAGTTGTTACTTGACTTGTCGGGGTAGTTTGTTCGGGTCCGGAGAGGTTTCAGAATGAATTGAGACACTTAGTCTCAAAGTTGGAAGCTTAAGTGGAAAAGTTTGACCGGATGTTGACTTATGAGTAAACGACTCCGGAATGGAGTTTTGGTAGTTTCGTTAGCTTGGTTGGGTGGTTTTGGACTTAAGAGCGTGTCCGGATTGTGATTTAGAGGTTCATAGAGGAATTAGGCTTGAAATGGTGAAAGTTATAAATTTGGAAGTCTGACCGAGTGTGGACTATGTAGATACCGAGCTCAGATTGGGGTTCCGGGAGTTGGAGTAGGTCCGTGGTGTCATTTGTGACTTGTGTGCAAAATTTGAGGTCAATCGGACGTGATTTGATAAGTTTCGACATCATTTGCAGAAGTTGGAATTCCCTTAGTTTCAATAGGTTTGAATTGGGATGCGATTCGTGTTTTAGTTGTTTTTTGATGTGATTTGAGGGCTCGATTAAGTTTGTATCGTATTTTAGGACTTATTGCTATTTTTGTTGAGGTCCCGAGGGCCTCGGGTTGATTTTGGATTGTTAACGGATAAAAAATGGGACTTAGTGCAATGTTGAAGCTGGGAGTTTCTGGTGTGATCGCAACTGCGAGGGGTTGGCCGCAGGTGTGGCTGGAGGGGTGTAGAAGAGAGGTTGGCGTGCACTGAGGGACTTTCACAGGTATGTTTGCACCTGCAAGGTCGCAGATGCGAAGGGGCGTCGCATGTGCGCGTATGGGAGAGCAAGGCTGAAAGCGCAGCTGCGGAAGTAAATCCACAGGTATGGATGCGCATCTGCGCGTGAGAGTTTGCAAAAGCCAGGTGGGCTGGGAGTCCTAGTTCACAGAGGCGAAGGTAAATCCGCAGAAGCGGGGCCGTAAATGCGGTCAAGTGGAGCTCAGTTGCAGCATATTGGGGATGCTGCATATCATGATCCTTAAATTCTTCCTTCTTATGAGGTTGAGTGGTGGAAATGTCACCCAGGTTCTTATGGGTTCTGAGTGTCAAGTTGTGTTGATTGTGGTTTGTAAGGTAATGAGTGGTTGTGTTATGTTGGGGTGGGATTATTGTGGTGCATAGATGTTTAAGGGATTCATTTGGTTATGCAATTATCAAATTCCAATGGCCTTCCTCCATTTCTTGATCCTTTTCAGATGTTGAAACCACACATAGAAGAAGGATCAATAAACAGTGCATTCCATAGTATAATGAACATGCAGAAAGGAAAAACCTGTTAGTGTAAATTGGTGCTTCAGTGTTCATTCCCCTGCTAATTTCAGCAAATCATGTTCCTTGTATTTCCATTGAGCAATTGTATTGGACTGATAGGACTGCCCCCATGTATTCCTGGTATTTAAACATAAGCATTAGAAGAGCTGGAAGTGGAAGCATTGTCAGATGACTACTGAATTCTGTTTGTCAGTTTGTGTGAAGGTAGGGGTATCCAGCTGATCAAGTCTGACTTGACCTCTAATGTGGGAAGGTAGGTCAAGTACAGTGTTGTAATGTGTTATTTGTTTGAGGTCATGGATGAGTTTGGACAATGAATCTGCTGGAAAATTAGCTCCCCTGTATACATGAGAGCATCTGAATTCCTCACATTGTTGACAATTATCCTTCAGCTTCTGTATGTGCATTTGTAATGTCCATGGTGGTTCATAGTTGCCGTTGATCCAATTTACCAACAGAGCAGAGTCAACTTCTAAGTGAGTTTTGGTGAAACCACTGTCCAGGCACCACTGAACATCAATAATTGCAGCCTTAGTTTCTGCAAGGTTATTAGTTCCTTCACAAAGGGGATTGGCTATTGCATGGATAAAGGAACCTTTTGAGTCTCTTAAAGTGATATCAACACCAATTATTTGTAGATTTTTCTAAGAGGACTACCATCATTGTTAAATTTCACAAAATTTTCTTGTGGCTTCTTCTACACAACTTTGGTGATAGAGGTGACATGCTTTAGATCTTCATTAATAGTGTATATAGTAGGCCATTTGGAGGGCCAATTTATGTGGGGGTAATTGGTTTTTAGGAGGAGATGAAATATCAAATTCAATGGAGTAAAGCACTCCGATCATGGATGAAGGTCTGCCTCCATATTTGGCATTACATTTGTTCTTCCAAATATTCCAGCAAATGATAGTAGGGGTGGTGTCTAGGATCATTTGATGTACTACATTCTTGCTTTGTTGTAACCACCATTTCATCAGTGTAAGCTTCAGGGATAGGTGTTCAATCTTCATTCCTGTGATGCCTGTATATTTGCTCCAAATTGCTCTTGCAAAGTGACCATTACTAAAGATGTGATCAATTGATTCAGCCTGAGGTTTTATGTAGCATGCACACTTGATGACAATAGGATTACTAAATGCAATAACTCTGTCATCTGTTGGTAATTTTTTCCTGATTCCTCTCCATAGACAAAAGGACCATTTGAATGGGAGTTTTTTGTGCCAAGTCTTTTTGTTAGGCATCAGGTGCTATTTATTTTTCCTTATGACATCCCACGCAGAAGCACAAGTAAAATTCCAAGAATCATTAGGAGTCCAGTTGGCTTTATCAGGGATTTGTTGGTTATAGTGAATAGGAACTTGAAGAATAATATCAATTTGATAGGGTGGGGTTATTTTATTGAGTTTCTGTATATTCCTTTGCCCTGAATCCCAAAAAATGAGAGACCTCAATCTTGCTAGGCCTGCCACCTCCAGTTCTGTGTGAGGCTAGAGGACCTGTACCAAGCCAATTGTCCCACCAATAACTGGCATCACCTGAATGAAGCCCCCATTGAATATGTTGTTCAACATCCTTCTTGTTGGTCATAAGACTTTTCCAAGCTTGAGATTGGCCAGTGTCTCATTTCTTAGAGATGGGATGTGATCTCTTGCAGTACTTGGCCATGAGGAACTCACTCCACAATGATGGTTTACATTTGAAGTTCCACCATTGCTTGTATTCTATTGGTTTGCAGACATCCTGAATAGATCTGACCCCAATGCCACCTTCATTAAATGAAAATGACATCTTGCTCCATGATCTAGTGGTATTTGTTCTTGTCCTTTTCCATACCCCAGTAAAAATTGGTTGTCAATTTTTCAATTTGCTTCGTAGCAGTCTTTGGTGGTGAGACTGCAGATAGCAGGTAAACTGGCATTGATTGCAAAACATACTTACTTAGAGTGACTTTTCCTCCATATAAAAGGAATCTGCCTTGCCAACCTATGATTTTGCTGACTACTTTGGATATGAGACCATTGAAGTGTATGATTCTCTTCCTTCCTTTGTATAGTGGGCATCCTAGATGGGTAGGGGGATTCTTTTCTACTGACGCATGAATTTTTCTTGATTCTGGTGACATTATAATGGAACACACAAGGTGGATCCATGAAATGACTCTTATTGTTGTTAATCTTCTGGCCTGAAGTGCCTTAATAATTCCTCAAAACAGTCATTATTGTCTGTAAGTAAGCTCTAGTAACAGATGTGAAAATGATCACATCATTAGCAAAGATGAGGTGGTTGATCTGTGGACCATTCCTCTCCATATAGAATCCATTTAAAAATTGGTCATGAGTTAAGTTGTTCAGCATTCTAGATAATAATTCAGCACCCAAAATGAAAAGAGTAGGAGCAAGTGGATTCCCTGTTTGAGATCCCTTATGGATTTGAAAAAACCTTGTTTGGTGACATTCACAATAACAGAGTACCAATTGTTTGACATTGTTCTCCAAATCATATCTATGATACCCTCACATCCTATTCTTATAAGCATGATACAGGTGTAACTCCAAGAAACTCTGTCATATGCCTTTGCCATGTCAAGTTTGATAACTACAGTGGCCCCTGGTTAGGTTTCTTGATTCCTTGAACTATCTCCTGGGTTAGCATTATGTTTTCAGTGATGCTTCTACATCTAACAATTCCATACTGGTTGGCTGAGATGATTTTAAGTAAGATAGGGCCAAGTCTTGCAGATGATTTTGGAAATGATTTTATTAATGAAATTGCTTAAACTGATGGGACTAAACTTTTAAGGGAATTGGGAAATTCAACTTTAGGTAGAAGAATAAGGAAGATATTGGTGATATATCTGGGCATAGTAACTCCTCC
This sequence comes from Nicotiana paniculata, assembly GCA_005239505.1. Taxonomy (NCBI): domain Eukaryota; kingdom Viridiplantae; phylum Streptophyta; class Magnoliopsida; order Solanales; family Solanaceae; genus Nicotiana; species Nicotiana paniculata. The sequence goes on along the minus strand of MDKI01057766.1, from coordinate 31,928 downwards.
AAAAAAGGCCAGTACAACTCTAAACAGATCCATTTTGATAATTTCCCAACATGATTGGTAGAATTTACCATTCATGCCATCGGGAGCAGCTGCACTAATAGGGTTCATTGAGAAAACCAAATTTTTGATTTCCTGGATGGTTGGGTCTCTGATGAGTTCTGCATTATCTTCCTGATTGAGAATCGTTGGAATACAGTTGAGAAGATCTTCTCTGATAAAACCATTATCTTCTGTAAAGAATTTTTCAAAATAGTCACAAGCAGCATTACCAATTTGTTCATATCCATATATCCAGTCACCATACTCATATTTGATCTTATGAATGTATAGCTTCCTTCTTCTCCCTCTTATGAGACTTTGAAAATTTCTTGTATTTGCATCACCTTCTTTGAACCACTGCATTTGTTTCTTTTGTTTCAAAACATCTTCTTCAACTTTCAAGTGATTTACATATTGATCTTGGATCTCATACATGATTGTTCTATCTGCAGGGTCGTTGGAATTTAAGCATCTCTCTTCTTCTTCTTTCATCCTTTGTTCAAATTCTTTTCGCTTTTGGAAAATGTCACCATACTATTCCCTGGACCACTTGCTCAAAGCTCCGGAAGTAGTTTTGAGATTATGATGAAAGATCCACATCGGATTCCCTATAACTTCCACCTCCCAGGTCTTCTGAACAAGAGGCAAAAAGGTGTCATTGTCAACCTAGCAGTTTAAAAATTTGAAGTACTTGTGATTGGCTTCTTGTCTCACATTCATCTCCTATAACAATGTGGAGTGATCTGCTCCAGTAGAAGCTAAATGTGTGATTTTGGTGGAAGGAAAGGAGGCTAACCAATTGTCATTAGCAAATCCTTTGTCTAGTCTTTTCGAAATAATAGAACAAGGACCCCTTCTATTGGACCAAGTGTATCCTGGGCCATAAAATCCAAGATCCACTAAGCCACAATCTTCAATCATGTTCAAGAATTCAATACTTTCCTTTATCTAATAATGGAGACCACCAATATTTTCTTCGACATAATTAATAACATTAAAATCACCAATGGCACACCAAGGCACATAACAAGAGGATATGTACCTTAGATTATTCCACAAAGGTCTTCTCATGCTTTGTTTGCATGTAGCATAGATGGTAGTAATAAGAAAAACCTAGCCAGATTCAACATGTCTTAGCTAAATAGTCAGTTGTTGCTCATCAGCGTCCAAAGCTGTACCATTGAAGTCCTGGTTGCAGAAAGTCCTAATCTTGTTGTTGACATTGGAAGTTGCATGTTGCATGCCAAGCTGATTCTGTAATAGTTGAGGTAATTGGAATCAAGAAATTGTTCAAGAACAACAAGAAAGGAGAGGTTTTGGATTTGTTTCAGAATTCTGAGTCTTTCTATGGCTCCAGAGGTTCTGATACCTCTTGCATTCCAGATGATTGTGCTGATCATTAAGAAATGCGAGTTTTTTGGGACTTTTGGTTGTTACTGAGAGTTGCAGCTGATCTGCTTCTATTTAATCTTGGTAAAGGTTGTTTAAACCCTGGTCCTTATTTATCTATAATTTGTTCTTGATGTTCATCTCATTGACAGCCTTGATAAGGAAGTTAAAATGTTGATCTTCCTCATCACTGGACTCATCATCCCCATCCCTACCATCTTCAAGCTCATCCTTTGATACAATAGGTTTGTAATCATCATTTTCTAGGAAAGCAGGGGAATTTCTATTTAGAGAAAACTCCCCAGGAAGAGGATTATCACTATCAAATTTCCTCTGTTCCTGTGAAGGGGGAGCCAAATTGTCTTCAAACACAGCCAGCCTCTTCTCGGCTACTGAAGTATGTGTGTCACCATCTACTTTATCAACTAAAAGAGGTTGCGATTCAATAGAGTAAACAGTCACATGATGATCTTCAGTGGTGGAATCTTGTTTAATGGCATCAGTATCTTGTTGGATTCTTAATTCCATTTCCTTTTTCTTTCGAGGTCTTCTCTTCTTTTGGCTAGGATTATGTTACACCCCATGTTTTTGCACGCGAAAGTATGTCGTAAGTCAATTGATGTAAGATCATAAATGAGATCCTATATGAAAGTATGTAAAGTGATTTAATATTTTACACCCCGTACTTCATATGTCACTATCATTATAGGATTATCTAATGTAAACTCAAAAATGACGAAATCCTTCTACAAGGATAAGAAAGGTTTACCGAAGTGTTAAGTAAGTTAAGATAAATATGAGACTTGTTAATCATGATTTAAATGAGTTTTAAGTCATGATATGACTATATATTATGTTTGCATATGAAATATAAAGTTTGGGAAAAATCGGATTTAAGTTGCGGAAAAACCGACTAAGGATTTTCCTTGTAATGAAGCGTTTTGAGGATTATATTTCATGTGTTATATGAGGTCTTTATGGGACATATCATACACCAAAATGAATATCTTGGAACCTAGTTTCCGAAGGTATAAACCATTTACTCATATGACATTGGGGTAGAGATATATGAATTTTTAAAATAGGGTCACCAAGTCATATCGCCGCACTTCGGAGAAATTGGCAGGTTTATAGGCCAGGTTGCGAGGCTGTTTTCTTCCAATCTATTGAGTGTTAAATGGAGATCTTTATATGAAATTAAAGACCTATTTGTTTAGTTTCTAACTCTTTAAACCGTTTATCAATACAATATCGTATTAGAGAGATACAAGCGTCCGAAGTTGCACCGCTCAAGCTGCCAAGCAAGAAGCTTACCCACCTCCTTGGAGAATTGAGGCTGTGGGCTTATAAGTTATATTCTCCCTTGTATGTCTCATAATTATACACATAACACTTACACAAGAAAACTCTCAATTCTCTCTAAGAACTGGTACAAGATCCCAAGAATCAAACTAAAGGGAAATCAACTCAAGTCATCATCAAAGGTGTTAAAGACTACAAGAGAATGCTTCTATGATGTTGTTGTGTGATTGGGGGCTATAGTGAGCTATGTTGAGAAAGAGTTTCGAGTTGTAGCTTCTGTACAAGGTATGTATAAAATCTTCTTGATTGTGCCTAGGGCTAATCTTATGTTGGTTGTGTTGTATGTGTGAAAAACCATAAGATAGCACTTGAAAGAACATGTGATATGGTTGTCTTTTTGGTTGGGCTGTTTTGTGGCTAAATATATGGTTTGTGGTGGCTGAAAATTGTGAGAAATAATTTGATAATGTTGTGGCTGCTGTTGTTAAGCTTTTCTAGGTGTTAATTAAGTTGATTGAAGAAGAAAAGATGAAAAACAAGTGATTGACGGTAAAAATTAAGCTGCTAGACGTATAGGCTGTTTTGCAAGGCATTTTGTGGATGTTTAAAACTAGAAATAATATGGTACATATAAGTATGATGTTTTAAGGTTGTAAACTAATTTATGGAATAAGATTTGGATTCAATTTATATCTTTTTATTAGTAAAAACGAGTTTGCCGCTCAATATGATTGTTAAGATAATCAGAGAAACTCATATTGGATTATATTGTTGTTGTAGTTGCTATTGTTGGTTATAGTTGTTGTTGTTGGCTGTTGATGAACCTTAGTGGTCTTTGGGATGTATTAAAAATAGGGGAGTTGCTGCCCGATTTTCTTTAAGCCATACGACTAGCCAAATACGATGGTACGGCATTATATGTTAACGGAAATTTCATTTCACTTGTAGATGCAAGAAGTTGTGTTGAGTTTTGTTGAGTAATAAGGAAGACATCATACAGGTATGTTATGGTTAAACCTTTCCTTCATTTTGCCACGATCTCATAACTACATAAGTTTGATTACGAGACAAAAAGAGAAGTTCGTATTCCTTAACTTATGTACATTATCCTAGTCTCATAAGTTATAGTATTCTCCCTTATCGGGACTTCATATTCAGTTTAGTTTTGTCTTCTTTCAGCCAAGAGAGCAGAGAGACTATATGTATACAGTATTACAGTATTTTTACCACCATCGAGCTATAATTGATGGGAAGGCCCCTATTGGGCAACCTCTGATCAGATGGTAAGTTATATATCGAGACTAATGTGGCCGAGCGCATATGAGCGAGCCCATAATGGTCGAGATACAGAGCCTAGTATGAGCGAGCGCCTATGAGCGAGCCTACTACGGCAGAGCAGTTACACATACCGTGCCTTATAGGGCCGAACAACTATTTTACTTACTCTATTGAGAGAGTTGAGTAAGTATCATCAGGTAAGTATATCTTCAGATTACCTTTGACTCCCAATTACTTTCAATTATTATATTATCAATTTAGTTTTAGCTTTCAGTTATTCTGTTGCCTTACATACTCGGTACATTATTTCGTACTGACGTCCCTTTTGTCGGGGATGGTGCATTTCATGCTTGTAGGTCTTGATAGACAGTTGGACAACCCTCCCAGCCGATAGAGTCAAACACCATCTTGGTTGGTAAGCTCCACTTTTTGGAGCTACCAAGTCTAGACCTTGGAGTCCATTTTATATATACAGGTTTGATGGGTAGATCGAGGCCCTATCCCGACCATGATATAGTTCAATTATCTCTAGAGGCTTGTAGACGAGTCCTGTATATTTTGTATATCAGTAGATTTTCACGGCGGTTTCGTCAGCCTATATATATATATATATATATATATATATATATATCAACTTTTTGGGTATGTTTATCCCTCATATGAGAGAGACTTTATTTTTACATGATTCAGAATATGGCCTCATCGACCTAAGTTGAGGGTTACCCCACTAGAGTTCACACTTACAAAGTGGTACGTTAGGGCCGAGTATGGCATCGGGTGCCCGTCGCGGCACATCGGTTTGGGTCGTGACAGATTATCCTTCTTTTTGGGTTTAGCAGGTGATTTTTACATAATTTGATGTTTACCAGTTGCCTTTCTTATTAGTTGAGCTTAAACTTCTTCCTCAGAGGTGACAGTAACTAAAGAAATCTGATGAGCAACATCATTACTGGTAGAAGTGGCAAGGTCCAACCTTAGTTCTGTCATTTATGCCTTACCACACTCATGCAGAACATGAGGAAATCCCCCTTATTTGGAGCCCCATCTCTGATTTCTAAGGCTTTTCCTTACCAACCTCCATTCCTTCATTGACTTCATCACTTGGGGGAATAGGGGAATTGGGGGGATTTTGGACACCAGAATCATTACTCCTCTCCAGTTGAGCTGCAGGATTGTTAGAGATCATATCTGCTAGCCAGTTGTGCATTTTCTTTTGGTGGATTCTGTTGCTGTTGAACATTAGTTTGTTTAGAAATATACACTACATGTTGCCTTTTGGTATTGTTCTATGCAATTCCTTTGAATTTCCTACTTTTTTGTGTTTGCCATTCCTCTTGTGCAGGGTTTAACCCTGAGTTCTGGTGTTCCTCCTTATCTTGTGCTGCAACTTTTTGATGTCTGACCTGATGTTGGTTTTAAGGAGCCTGCTTTTGCTGAGTGTCTTTGTTTTGATTTGGTAATTGATGTGCTTGTTGTGCCTCTGTTGTAATCTTTTCATGTTGCATGTTTTACTCATTGGTTGTTGCACTTGCTTTCCTCTTCTGCATATCTTCAAGCTTGGCTTTTTCTGAGCATGCATGAGTATTGTGACCTAGGAGCCTACAATAGGAGCAATAATCAGGAACGCCCTCACACTGTATCTCTAGCCATTGACCATCACCATTTTCATCATGATTCTCATCATAACCCAACCAAACATGATGTGGTCTGTCCTCAGTGAGGTCTATCTGCATTTTAACCTTAGCAATATTTCCCTTTGTTTTTTGAATTGATAGAAATAAGGCTTTTCCAACATGAGATAGTAATGGAGTAAGAATCTCCATGTAGTAAAAGTTCCATGGAAGTTCAGGAATGAAAATCCAAACGGGAACCATTGGAGAATCTTCATTTTGCTTAAAGAGAGGGTTCATTGCTTCAAGTTTCATCATTTGGCCTTGGATTTCCATAAATTGCTTATTCCATACTCTAGTATGATCATATTCATTATCCAAATCAATGTAGACAGTCTTGGCATTGAAATAGGAAATCTTGACTCCTCCCTAAGTTCAGTTTGGGTAATAAAGCTTCGTTTGATGACTTCCATTCTGGGCATGGTATTGGAAAATTTTCTTACCACTGTATACTTTCATCTAACAGCTAGATTGACCATGTAGTCTTCTTTCTTGAAAATTTCTACAGGCATACCTTGCTCTGTGGTAAGTTTTGGAGGGGTGAAGGACATTGGGGTTCTCTCAGCTTCGAACCTTGCTCTTTATATTTGTGGCATATGAGTGAGTGACTGTGAGGTGGTTCAGTATTTTTTGGTGTCTTTTTGGGTTGTTCTTTTGCCCCTGAAGGTTGGGGATATTCTTTATTGGTAGCAGAGGTCAATGGAATAGAAGTAGGTGTTTGGGAATTTTGGTCCTATAGGGTTATCTTCTTGGTGGGTTGATTAAAGTTTGCTGATATCTTCGGGTGGTTATTTGTGGGGTTTGGTGGAGGCTTTTTGGACTATTGTTGCTTAGTTTGTGTCTTTGGTTCTCCATTTTTAACACCATGTAAAGCACCAGGTGTAGTGATACTTTTTTTCTTAGGATCTTTGTGTGTTAAATTATGAGATTGAAGAAGGGAGGTAGGGGTTACAGTCTGCACATTTGTTGCAACGGTTTCATCTTTGGTTTTGTTCTATAGGAGGAACAAGTACAAAAGAAGTACAGAGCTCAGTTAAGTTAGAAAATTCTGTGGCAAACATGGTATGATCATCACTTTGGAGAAAGTGTGTTTGTGTTTTTCCTTGGCAATTGCCTGAGGAATTTAAGGTCATTGTAATAGTTTTTGCATTGTTGCGTCGATTGGTTTATTGTAGTGGCAGTCTGATTGAACATTATCAATCTCCTAAGCATAACTAATAATTTGGCATTGACCTTGGCCATTTTGGATCGCCGGATTACCATTTCCGGCCAACTGGTGCATTTATGGGATCTTTAGCTGATCGTGGTGGTCAATTCTCACGTTGGACTGGTCTGAAACTTTGCAGGACTGCTCCTTAGGTGTTGTAGAAAGATTTCCAATGATCAATTGGCCAGAATTTGGCCCAGAAATGAAAGTGTCATTTTGTCGAACACCTAGTGTGTTCGCACTGTCATTGTTCTTTGTTGTGGAGATTGGTTTAATGAAATTTGGGCTTGAAGGGTGTGGACCAATTTTCTGAATAGCAAGAATCATTCGGCATTGGTATCGGGTTATTTGGTTCACCGGAGCACCGTCTGCGACCAACTGGTGCTTGCCGGAGTATTGCAGAAGATTAGAACTGATGATTCCGCCGGTCAAATTCTCTGAAATTTGGTTGAGAGCTCCACTGCTTGGAATCATGCAATTTGACCCAGAAAAGACCTGGGAAATTTTTGAAGCTCCCAGGCGACTGCGTGCTACAGTGTTCACTGTACCTTTTCCTTGATCTGTGGTAGCTAGGAAAAGAGAGGCTGTTTTGGATGGGTTGTGCGCAATGTTAAGGCGCTCCTTTGAGGCCTTGTCCGGTGGCTTTTCAACGCTTGAAGGTGGGGAACCGTCCATTTTTGTCGGGTATTTACCGTAGTGAAAACTTGCCCTGTACGGAGAGCGTTTTTTAAGGTTTACGGATGTTGGAAATTGGGGCAGCAGATTTAGGCTAGGGATTTGGAGAGTTTGATTTGGCGTTTTGGGTGGCGATTTGGTGTCGGATTTTGGTAAATTTTATATGGTTGGACTCGTGGTTGGATAGTCTTCTGGATTTTGTGACTCTTATCAGATTTTGAGACGTGGTCCTTGATCATGTCCAAATGCACACCTCTGAAGAGGTATGAAATGATCATTCGCAATTTTAAAAACCCAACTAAGAGTCGGGTGCGAATCCACAGGGAGCTAAGATGAGAGTTAGGAGTATATATTTCAATGTGAGTGATTGAATTATCTAAATTTGCACTTCCACAAAAAGGTTTACTTTGTATTTCTAATTTTACTCTAAAGATTGCAAAATAAAGAGAAAAGACTAGAGATAATGTTTTTTGAGGTTTTTCCAAATTGATAAAAGTCTAGGGCTGTGACCATTACCTGAGTGTTTGACTAATGGGATAAAAGCCTTAATGCTTGTTTTGTTGATTAGGGTGTATTATAGCTATCAACTCTAAATTACCTACTCAATATCTCTCGGTCAGAGAGTAGTTTTTCCCAATTTGGCTTTCTCAAGACCAAATGGGTATCACACCAAATAGTTGATAAAATATCAAGTCGAGTTATTACTATCTCTCGGTTGAACCCTTTAATTGGGTTAATCAATCTCTCTATTGAACCAGTTCCTTGTTAGCAAAGTTTTGCAAGATTAAGTCTCTCTTTCTCAAGTAGAGACCAAGTCAAATAGGTATGAACTAATTTTTGAAACTGCTAATTCTACAAATTAAAGCATGAACTAAGCTAAATAATAAACACCCAATCATAAACAAGCACTAAATTAGAAACCCATAAGGTTTACACACTAGCGTTGGGTCACAACCCAAGTAAAAATATAGCTACTCATACTTGGGTTTGAAGAAAAAGAAGATGAAAGAATAATTAAACTCATAATGAAAGCTTGAAAATGATCAAATCTATTGTAAAATAAACAAAAATAAAGTAAAAATTCCAAAAGTGGCAAAAAAAAACGGCTACAGTAATTGCAGAGGTTTATACTTGACCTAATTTTGTGAAACTCGTCTAATTATACAAGGCTGAGAATATCAGACAAAAATACCCCTCGGGAGGTTCTGCGGCTGCACAATTCCATGTGAGGTCCACAGACTTCTTCATTTGGCAGGAGCTGGGATTCTGTGGCCGCACAATTTTGAACTGCAGTCGCAAGGCAACATTTTCGGGGTCTGCAGATTTTGAACTACGGCCGCAAAGCACTATTCTGCGGTCCGCAATAGTAGGATTGGATCTGCAAGTCAATCTTCTACGGCCACAAAAACCTTGTGCAATTCATTGAAGCTCTGGACTTGGTATCTCTCTGATCTTGACCCTTAGCCCATATTTTGTGGCCGCACAATTCATTGTGGTCCGCAATTTGCACAAATGCCTGCAGGTTTTCCTTCTTTGTTTGCGACCGCATATGGAAGTATGCGGACCGTACATTTTATGCTTTTGTTCCCTTTATTGACTTGTGCTCAGACTACTCTTTTTTTAGTCAAATTTCATCTCAGGAGTCCAACTTCCAACATTCCTACAATTTGGCACAATTTCATTAGTTTCGGGAGCACAATTCAATGCTTTTAGACTAAAATAAAAGCTAAAAGACGCTAATAAGTAGTCAAAATCCCCACTTATCCCAAACTTAAGTCTTTGTTTGTCCTCAATTAAACAATTTAGTTTCCACCTCCAAAAATTAAGGGTCATTTCAGCAAGTCAAAGGTGAGCCATCCACACATCATCTGGGACCTACAATTTCCCACACTACTTATGCATTATCAACAAGGTGACAAGTTAAACATTGATGCACATATAGTTGTAATATGGAACTTGATCATCAAGAGTTGACTTTACTTATCAAGGACTCTCGCTCTATCATGTAGGTCATTGTGGATTCCAAACTCTTCCTCTTATACTCTCCGTTTGCCTAGCTAGCTTAAGAATTATAGCACTCAATCCAAAGATTATGGAAGGTTCTTTCATCTCTCACAAGAGAATGTTGCAAGTATGGATTCAAGTACCATAGGCTTGCCCCTCGTGTAGATAGCCACTAATGTAATCTCACTCGGAATGAAATCAAATAGGATTTCTTTCGGGATGTAATAAAGGCTTTTGGATTAGGGTTGGATACAATATGGTTGAGTGATTACACCTTTCCTTAAGCACTCCATTTTTTTAATTCTTGGCTCACACTTTGCCAATTCTTTGAGGCACTTTCTTTTCCATGGGGAGCCAGAGAGACTTAACATCACTCTTTCTTTATCATTACATTCATTTTCTCCCTCTTTGATTTCTCCATATTTGGGATCATTACCTCTCTTTAAATCCCTTCAACTCTTCCATTTATTCACTTTTTTGCATTTTTTTGTTCTTTTCTTTTCTTGCCTTTCCTTTTCATCATTTCTTTTCTCTTTTTATGCCTTGATACCCTTTTCAAATTCTTCGTCTCTCCCCCGAACTTATTTTTTTAGCCAATTGTTACACAAGAGTGTTAAGGAAAGCTCGAGTGCCAAGAAAGGGTCACGAGAAAATGGGTAAAGGCTTGTAACATGGTTATCAAATGAGAATGGATCAAGTCTCATATGGGTTGACTAGGGATAACAACATTGGTAGGCAATAGAAAATTCAAACCGGCCAAGGAAAGTCTACAATGCCTACAATTACTTCTCAAGCCAAGCAAAACTTAGGATTTCGCCTTGAAACACATTCAAGGCAAGTTCTAGATCTTTTGTATGGGTACTTGGACTAGCAACAAAGAATCTCACCCCTCACACAACTGGATTATTAAAGAGGATATATTCGAGGGACCACAACAACCACATTCAAGAATGAAAATAATTATGGTTCGATTAAACCACTCGATGGTTGTCTAAGTCAACACAAGAGTCACAAAGTCACTAACTAAGAGCTTTTTTTTCAAAGACCTTGTTTCTAACCATAAGCACGTAATTAAGTGTGTTGGTAAAGGAAAAAAGAAACCTCCTCCTTCTAACTAAAAAACATCAACTTCCCTATAGGAATCCTTAATCTAACTTCATCCGCCAAGGCAGAAGCTCCCTAGAATGAACCCTCAACCCTACAAATCTTCACATTCAATACCACATAAACCACCTGATATTACTCAACCAACACCAAGACAGTGGGGTGGAGAAAACAAAGCGTCATTTAGGGATATGCTAATATCCTCAGACCCTATGAATTTTGCACCACCAAACGTAAGCCAATCTAACATAAGCTGTCAGAAATTGTCTTAGAGGAAGAAGAATCACTGGAAAAATTAATGAACTCTTCCACATGAGGCATTAGATTGATCACATTTACAGAGGAGGATAAACTGAGAATTTATGAACCATGGAAGTGTTCAATCATTGTCAAACTCTTTTGAAAACGTATGCTACATCAATACTTAAAGAAAAATATCCAAGAGCTTTGGCGACCAACAGAAGATTTTTCACTAATTGATCTAGGTGAAGATTACTGTCACGCCCCGAACCTGGGGGGAGGGGGGCGAGACCGGCACCCGGTGCCTCACCTAACCTTGCGTACCAACTTGCGACTAAGGAACTCTCAACATGTGATGTCATAGTTTGTCCATGGGCCACATTGCAAGACAACTGCGAATGCTGACTAAATATCAATATAAAGCTGGGCCGACAAGGCCGTCATAACTACTACAGCTGGCAAACCAACAAAATATACATAAAAGACCAACCAGCCCAACATACTGCACTAACTGACAGGATATGTCTACAAGCCTCTACTGGTGGGTATACTGTGATAGGAACAGCTCCCGACCTACTCATAACATATATACATATATAAAACAAATGTACATAAAGCTCTAGACCCGACAACTCTGAAAGGCATAGAGCTTACTGATCAAGCTGAAGTCGGGCAACACTTAATGAGGAGGTCTACTCGTCTGTGTGCCTGAACCTGCACACATAAAATGCATCGCCCCCAGAAAAGGGACATCAATACGAAATAATGTACCGAGTATGTAGGGCAATATAAAGAAAGCTAAAACTTCACTGATAATATAATAAGTTAAAGCAACGGAAGTCAAAGATAATCTGAACATATGCTTAACTGATGATACTGACTCCACTCTCTCAATATAGTAAGTAAAATAGATGTCTGACCATATAAGGCTCGATATATATATATATATATATATATATATATGCTCTACCATAGTAGGCTAACTCATAGGCGCTCGGCCATACTAGGCTTTGTATCTCGACCAACTGGGCTTGCTCATAGGCGCTCGGCCACAGTAGGCTCGGTATATAACATACCATCAGATCAGAGGTTGACCAATAGGGGCATGCCCATCGATTATAGCTCGATTGTAATGAAAATACTGTAATACTGTATATATATACTCTCTGCTCTCTTGACTGGAAGAAGGAAATACTCTATTGAATATATTACTTACAAGACTAGGAAAAATATATGTAAATTCCAGGACATGAATTTTTCTTTATATCTCGTTATCAAACTTGTGTAATTACAAGATCATGCAAAATGAAGGAAGAGCTTAGCCTTAACATACCTGAGCCGATTCTCTTAACGATCCTTCCAACACATGTCAATTTCGACAACACATAACGGCGGATCGAAGTGAAAGATTGTACCGTGCCCTCTTAGAATCGCAAATCTCATTGCTATTACGCAGTGTAAATTTGTATGAATTTTTTTTCCTAAATCCATTACTTTTCTTAATTAATTCACGTTTCTTTGTGATCAATTTTAAGTCTTAGAGAGTCTTTGAATGCCAAGCTTCATCCGTAAGCTTTTCTTTTGCAAATTTATGTACTTTCCTCTTAGTTATACATAACTATCTTTGTAGACCACCACTTCCTCTACACATGCCACATGGTATGTAAATGAATATTCATCATTTGCGACTTATATGGCAGCCACATCATGCTTAAGAATTATCCAAATCATTATTTATTACCAATTTCTTAATTAACTTGGTAATTGACCACTAATCTAATAATTAACCAATTATACACATAATTAAGAATTATCTCAAATCACTTAAAATACTAATCACTTTTAATACACTTTATATACCTTACTATCATGGTCATGTGGTACCTTGTGTGGTACTAGTCTATAAAATTATTTTAGCTCGGGCCGTTTTTATCCCAAAATGTCAAACTTCAAAGAAATTTATTTTCTTTGATTTGCTTACCCTCTCAACTTCACGAATTTACTCATCACTTGTTTTAAATAGCATAATGCTTATAATATCAAAATTGTCCCATTCTCGAACTTACGTTGATTAACTTACGATAAAATTTTAAGATACAAAAATGCGGGACGTACCATCTCATTTCTGCTTATATAAATTTACTTATGGCGTACTTCCATGTACAAAAATATAGGGTGTAACAACATTCCTCCCTTTGGAACATTCGTCCCCAATGTTGACTGATGCACTTATCGTTCTCATAACCTATAACTCTTGCGAATACTTTAGTGTTCCTTTGGCAATCTAGGTGACAATTCTGTGAATGAATCCCAAAGGCCAGAGCATTCCCCCCTTTTAGCCTTTTTTTCACAACACAACTTGTAGTCAGAATCCATATACTCTCAACTATTGCTACCTTCTATTATGCATCCTTTACGACTCTTTGTATGTGCTCCTATGCGACTCCTCTCTTCTCTTTCCTCTAGCTTTTAGCCAAATCTCTAGGCTTCACTTTGTGAACATATACAAAATTATGTCAAGTTGTCCCTTTGGGCGTCATTATCTTTACTACATCTAAGTAGGCCATACTCTACCATAATTTTTACTTCGATTTATCGTTATTGAGGTCTGCTACCAAACTCCAGGTTAATCTCGTTGCTTATCCTATATGCATAAAGCTAAATCCTTTAGCGCTTCTTCATTAATGTTCATCTTAAGACTGATGGTTGTTGTTCTATAATCTACCATTTGAAGACTTGAAACTTCTTACATAATACATTATCGCTAGGGCCCATGTCTAATCGGGGACATCTGGAGTAATTGAACTGATCCACTTAGAGGTGATATTATACTTCCATAACCGTATTTCTATAGCATCCCAATGTGATTCACCTTACGTGGGTATTTTAATCCCGTAGAATTCATGAAATCCTTTTCAAATTATTACTAAATCGAAGGTCCAAATGTCATCCTTTATCTATCACAATTACAAATTTATTCTACTACTGAGGCAACATTCCATCTCTTCTAAATGCTACTAGTCTTAGTGTTCTTTGAGTTTAGTCAGGCTATACTATGATTTCTATAACATAGAGAAACCATCAAATTCCTTGTTTTCACAGGCTTAATCCGGAGGACTCATCCATTTTCGTCACCTTCTCACTTGCCCATTTCTTATCCTTACTCTTGTCTTTATAAAGCCTTGTCGTTCTATCATACTTTAGTTTGCGACCGATTTCCTTATGCTTTTCTGGAACAACGAGAGAGACATCACACCGTCTCTAACTCTTATTTTACTCTCTCACCTAGATCCTTTGGTACCTAGAAACCATAGGCTGGAAGATATGCCACTAATGATACCGCTATCCTCCTTGGATACTGAATCTCAACGCTTCTAGCCCTCTACCTGAAGTATGGATTATTCACAACCTTCTGCACCTAAGAATTTCGTATATTGTTCACATTTACCTTACTTGCCTTAAAATTTTGCATCATATCTTCTATATCTTTCATTACCTTCCTCCCTTATAGATATAATTCACGTCCGTAACTTGAAGCTCTATGATAATACTTACACCTCTGGTGTATACACAATTCGGTGGGAGCTTTATACTGATTTCTTACGAGGCGGGTAATCTTCTAACTGACTTTATCATAGACCATTATAGAATATGGCTATTGTATTATCTCTCTTGTACCTCTGATATTAAGAATGATCATGCAATGTTCTCAATCACGATTTCTATAATTTTCTGGGTCCAGTAATCAGACTCCTGATTTACTTTGTTGTTGTAGCTCTTTACTTTCCTCTTTCTTCTGATCAACATTTATGTAAGTGTTGGTCCCAAACGCACATGCAAGTATACGTGTTCGTAGCAAGTAATATAATGTTAAATCGAATGTCGAACCCACAAGGACTTGCGTAAACTACTTGCTGAATCACTCTAATTGTTATTTAATCGAGCCAAAATAAAATCCAAGAATATAACTAATTTATTCTACGATTATATGAACTAATTATCAAGTAACGAGAATATTGTTGTGTATTCAATAAAGACAAATATTCCAGGGTTGTGATCAATTCACCATTCATATTGCATTCTAATTGACTTTCCCTTTCATATAATTGACTCATGGTTGCTAATTAATCGATAATTGCTCTCGTAGCCTTCTCCCGAAGTACTAATCGCCTATTCTCAATATATTAACGCCTATATTCCTATGAAATTAATCTATTAGAACACACTAAGATTATGATGTTTAATTAAGCACGGTGACTAGGTATATTCCTATCCTAACCACAAATCCGCTCCCCTAAAGGGTTAAGATCGCGCTCTCTTCAATTCTTCTCTAATCTATATACGACTTTCCCAAGCATAACATAGATAGTATATAGAACTTAATTGCTGGGCAAACAATTAAGCAATTAAACGCAAAATTGAATAAACAACCATATATTGAGCGAATTATAATCAAGGTTAAGTTAATATCGAATAACAATATTCATGGCTAAACCACAACTCCAGAACAATGGGTGTTTAGCCACCCATACTAGATTTAAACAATTGCATAAGTTTTGCATAAATGGAAAATACTAGATTAAGATGAAGAAAACTGATAATCCTTTGCTTCTTCAATGATCTTGTGTGTATATTCTCCCCAAAAAGGGCATCCTCCTCCAAAGTTGTGTTTTGAGTCTATTTATATGTTTGGGATAAACCCTAACCGTGTAGGAGATTTCTATTCAAACCGGGAAACACTTAAAACCTTCAAAACTCGAAATTTACCGGACAAGGACCCAGGCGTTAAGCCCCAAACGCCCCCTTATTGCCAGTGCATGCCTGGCGTTAGGAGCCAAACGCCTGGCTAATGCCAGGGTGACCCTGGCCTTAAGGGCCAAATGCCCCCTTAACGCCTGGGCATGCCTGTCTTTAGGGGTCAAACGCCCAATTATGGACCTGGTCACTCCTTTTCGACTCTTGAGCGTATTTTTGATGTTTTATGCACCCATTTAGCTCGACTTCCATCTTCAATTCACCTACACATGAAATAGACTCTATTATGCACATATAACGTGTATTTTTATCACAAAAGCACATAAAATGTAAGGTATATAATGCCTAAAACTATGAATTCTAGCCACGCATCAACACCCCACACTTAGACACTTGGTCGTCCTCAAGCAATATCCTTCAACACGTACACATTTCATTAACAAAGAGTATTTTACTTTTCAATCACACAAGTTACCCCTTAACTATGATCGATACCGGCAAGCAAGTATGAACCTATAAAATTTCACATTCTTTCCCTTCCTTAGACATGGCCAAGCATAACAATTTAATCAATCATATCAACAACCTAATTGCAACCACCCAACCTCGAGTCGACTTGCAACTACTAAGCCCTCTCAATTCACGCACTGACCCAACAAGAAAATTACAATATTACCAATCGTTCATGAGATCATGTGCCCTCACCAACAACAAAAGAGTGAATATAACTAGTCCACACATTCAAATATGCTTTTGAACATTATTTAAGGACATCACACAATTGAACAAATTCCCTCACTCTCACAAAGAATTCATATGCATCCCGTGGTCGTACCATAAGCTTGCCCGTAGTGTAGATCTCCACTAATTCAAGTTAGCCAAATCTAGGATCAATTAGGACTTTTAAGGTTGTAATGCAGGCTAAGGGACGAGTAGGATATATTTAGGAATAATGACTAACCCTCCTAAGCACTTTAATACACTTCTTTCACAAATCAACACATATTCTTCTCAATCAATTCCCTTGCCACAATTCATATTCAACATAGCCCTTTTTCAATTAAGCACTTCTATATTCTCACTAGAACAAACTAATAAAATTTGGAGGTGTGTATCTTTTTGTACATATTTTTTTCCTATTATTTTTTTCTCTTTTTTTTTCTTCTTTCCTACACAAACTCCATACATGAAGATTCAATGGCTAGTGACTTTTGAATACAATTTTTGTAGTGCACTAACAGGCCTTTCCATGGATCCACTCAAAAACTATTTCCCACTATCCCACCTTACTTCTTTTAGCGACTAAGTGCCTTAGGAGGAAAAGGTGCAAAAATCTCAATTTAAGAACAAAATAGGGGTACGGCTTGTAATGTGGGTACCAAAGAAAAGGTCTAAAGGCTCAAAGGGGCTAACAATGGAAAATTTATTTCTTATGTGACAAGCACATCCATGATCAAGAAAGAAAACGCCTACGTCATCTCCTAGACTAGCATAACCTACAATTTCGCTTCGATTAACACACGGGGCAAGTTCTAGACTACACAGGATAGCATAAACAATCACTAAACCTCACTCACACATTGCACATGACTCAATCACAACGGTTTTATTCAACTCTCAAGTTGAGAAAGCACACGAAATTGAGAGAATTAAGCAACATCACACTATGTAGAATAGAAGTCAAACAACTGAGCTAAGGCGTCACAAAATAGGCTATTTATTTTTACTCAGACATCACATGTCAAACCAAATATAAGGGAAAATAGAATGTATGTCATCACCTATTATGCCAGCATCAAACATGTCATAGGGTATCTCTAATTTACTTAGTTTATTCCTAACTACTCTAAAAACAAAAGTAAACTTAATTTAAATTACCTGATTCAAGTTACACCCTTGGAAAAGAACCATGGTCAAAAGAAAAACCAAGGGGGAATTACTACACTACCTAAAAAAAAATCTTTTTGGTATTTTCTTTAGACTTACTTCCCTCAAGAGAGTTGTCTAAGAGGTCCATCTTCGGGAAAAGTCCACAGTTTTTATATATATTTAAAAAAACTACAAAAAGTTAAAAGAAAGAAAATCATTTACTATGATGAATACAAAACTACAATACAAACCCATATACGGTACAACAACTCCACAATTCGTAATTACAACAAAATACAACATACACACCCCACACTTAATCCATGCATTGTCCCTAGTGCATTATATAGAGACAAAAACATGCATAGAAGCAAGGTACAAGAAACTCCCTGATCATTCAGCGTCGTCATCATCTGACGCTCTCCACTCCTCCTCATGCTCATCTTCTTCATCATCTTCATCATCCGAGCGCATCGGCTTTGCATCAGAGTCGCCAGGAGTGTTGATATCCTCATCATCAGAGAGCCTGTATCCCTCACCCGCTCCAATCAAATGCTGCGCATGAGCATTGAGCGGGTACCTCTGATCTAATTCAACTCTCTCATCAACTGACGTCGGCCGACCTCCTATTCGCAACTGCAAATCCATCATCCTATAAAGATGGGCCATGAAGCTATCATCCCGCACATTGCGCTCTGCATTGGTCAGGGAAGGCTCTTCCTTCAGTCTTAAGCCAGATATGTCAATATCTCGTTGGAATTGATCAATGGTATGGTCAAAGTTGGGCTCAACCGCTACATTCTCATTTAGCAGGAACTGAGTTATGAAATTTGGGAATGATATTCGATCAATTCTACTGCTCGAACGCACCAACCCCATTTGATAGCGCATCAGCTGGCCCACATTCACCCTCTGCCCTGTCATGAGGAAGTAGAGCACACAAATCCTCTCTCGGTTGATTAAGGCGTCATGGTTGCATGGTAGTATCAGTGCATTAATCACTTTAAGCCACACCTAGGTCTCAGCCTTCATTTTCTTCTTTGGAAATCTTTTATGGCGATTTGTGGCTTTATCCCGAATCCAAGAAGCCATGGAATCAACCACACAAAGTATGTGCCTTACCTCTCTATAGTTGGGATGGCGGATGAATTGCTCTAGAGGCTCCACCGGAATATTTGGTGCACCTAGGAAGTCACGAATAGCCTTGGCCAAAAAATCTACCAAGTGCCCATGAATTGGCACCAATCCGTTCTTTTCCTTAGGGTCAAACCCTCCATAGAATTCTCGGACTAATTTGAGGTTGATGTCACCATTGTGTCTGAACACATATCCCAGCCCCAACTCACGGATGCTCCGCCAAATCGCTGGGAATTTTGATCTTAGACTCCCTTCCTTAATGGCCCCTTCAGGGTGAACATGCTTGGGTTTGCAGCGTGCATACCATTTCCTGGATTGCACTGGTATGCTGTTGAGACCATATTCCCGTTCACCAGTGAGTCACTGTCTCATAGCAGCGACAGCAGCTACTGCTTCCTCACTAGTCATACTGGAAGTAGCATCCCCACCTTTTCTTTTCTTTTGGGGTTGTGGGGATTTTGCTTTGCTTTTAGCTGGGGCTGAAGACGTGGCCTTCCCCTTGCTAGTGGCTCTTCAGGGTAGCATTTTTTTTCCTGCACATATGGTCAGTAGTCAGTGGGTGTCACAAAGTATGTAACAAAAGCTTTCCAAAGGTTACTCAGACTTCACCTTCGTACGTTAATCAATAATTTACCCAAAGGGCTTCTCGTGAGCCTCTTCACACCTAACATTTCATGGAGTTGACAATGCATGATACTAGTGGGTTGTTTCCCTGAGACTCGGGCTCTAAATGGAATATGTATTTCCATTGAGGGGCGTGCATAATGCCATGAGAGCTCTTATGGAATTGAGGGACTGCCTCATGTACCCACATCTGGGTGGGGTTCCATAATACCACTTAGTTTAACAAATTCAGCCCATTCCTAGAGGGTTTCGGGGATTGGGATGCAAAACATCATACAATATGACCATTAAATTCATAAACCCATAAGTAACCACCATGAATCATGGCTACACCATATATAATTGTAACACCCAAGTCGAATTTACACAGAATAGGGATAAAATCATACCTCAATGATTGATGAGTGTTAATGTGATGAGGTGAACCCCGAAATTGAGCCTGTGCAGATTTGTGTGTGATGTGGGTGTGCAGATGTGTGGGTGTGTCGTGTAGATATGTGGGTAATATATGAGTTGTAGTGTGAGTATGAGAGAAATTCGTTGTTGTTTGTGTTCTTGGGAGAAAAATCTTGCTTAAGAGGGAGATGGGAGATGAAAAAATTAGAAGAAGATACTTACCTGACGTTAGGCGTGCGTTATAGTCTTAGATCCCGGACTCACTGGAATTAGCCAAGCGTTGGACCCCAAACGCCCAGCCTACCCTGGCGTTTACCAGGCGTTAGGGCTGAAACACCCAGCCTACCCTGGCGTTTGCCAGGCGTTAGGGCTGAAACGCCAGGTACCCCTGACCTTCATCTCATCTTCCGTCATGCAAAAACACTGCTCCTTTCACTTGAATGCACTCGCAGGCTCGTTAGTACCTATAATTATATGAAATTATTCAAGCTATGTTAAGATTTAACTAAGCATTGGGTTGCCTCCCAATAAGCGCCTTAGTTAATGTCTTGGCACGATGATTACAACAAGTCAATAGGTTGCCTCCTATGAAGCGCCTGATTTAACGTCGCGGCACGAAGCATAACCTCGCCTCAGTCATCAGCGACCACAACTTTGGTCTTCTCACGATTTATGGTACCACCCCAATAATGTTTGAATCTATTCCCATTCACTAAAAATGTTCATTCACCATTTATAGCTCGCAATCAAGTGCACCATATGGAGTGACTCTCACTATTTCAAACATGCCTGACCATCTCGATTTATGCTTTCCAGGAAACAGTCTAAGCCTAGAATTGAATAATAGTACCTGTTGGCCCGGATCAAAATGACGCGGATGTATATGTTTGTCATGCCATCTCTTGGTCTTTTCTTTGTAAAGTTTGGCATTTTCGTATGAGTGCAACCTGAACTCATCAAATTCATCCAACTGCAGCAATCTTTTCTCACCCGCGGCTTCAAGGTTCATGTTTAACTTCTTGATGGCTAATACGCCTTGTGTTCAAGCTCTACGGGCAGGTGACATGCCTTCCCATAGACCAGCTTGTACGGTGATGCCCCAATTGGTGTTTCGTATGCTGTTCTGTATGCCCATAAAGCATCATCTAACTTAGCAGCCCAATCTTTCATGTTCACACTCACCATTTTCTCTAGTATTTGCATGATTTCTCTATTGGATACCTCTGGTTGTCCACTTATTTGAGGGTGATATGCTGTTGCAACTCGATGACGGACCCCGTATTTAGCTAAAAGTTTATTCAGCAACCGATTGCAAAAATGGGTTCCTTCATCACTAATCAAGGCTCGTGGAGTACCAAATCTGGAGAATATATTTTTCTTCACAAACGCAGCGACAACCATGGCATCATTCTCCGGCAAATGCAATTGCCTCCACCCATTTCGACACGTAGTCGACTGCCAGCAAAATATATTTATTTCCCTTGGATGATGGGAATGGACCCGTAAAGTCTATCCCCATACATCAAAAATCTCTACCTCCAAGATATTATTTAAAGGCATCTCGTGCTTCCTTGTTATCGTTCCTGTTCTCTGGCACTTTTTAACAAATGCGTGGGCATCTTTGAATAGTGTTGGCCAAAAGAAACCAGATTGTAGCACTTTTTCTGTTGTTCGATCGCCACCATGATGGGCCCCATATGTTGATGCATGACAATCAAATAGCACCATTTCCACTTCTATATCAGGGATACATTTCCTCATTAACTGATCATCGCATTCTTTGTATGTGTAGGGATCATCCCAGTAGTAGGACTTCACATCGCGTAAGAACCTTTTCCTTGCTTCAGATTTTATTTTCGGGGGAAGTACCCCACTCACCAAATAATTCACATAATCGGCATATCACGGAGTAGGGTCTTGGGTTATAGCAAAAAGTTGCTCATCAGGAAAGACTTCATTAATATCTCTGCCTTCCTCAACATGATCATGATTTTCCAGCCTTGACAGGTGGTCAGCTACTTGGTTATCAGTGCCCTTTTGGTCTCTGATCTCCACATCAAATTCCTGCAACAATAAAACCCAGCGCATCAATCTAGCTTTAGACTCTTTCTTTGTAAATAAATACCTGATTGTTGCGTGATCTGTGTGGACAATAACTTTTGTGCCCACCAAGTATGCCCAGAATTTTTCAAAGGCCCACACCACAGATAACAGCTCCTTTTCAGTGGTGGTGTAATTCTGCTATGCATCATCGAGGGTCTTACTCGCATAGTAGATGGAATAAAATACCTTGTCTTTCCTTTGGCCTAGCACTGCCCCAATTGCATGGTCACTTGCATCACACATAAGTTCAAATGGTAGTGACCAATCAGGTGCAACAATTATGGGGACAGTTACCAATTTCTTCTTGAGCTCCTCAAATGCCTTCAGGAAGGGCGCATCAAAATTGAACTTGATATCTTTTTCCAGCAACTTGCATAATGGGGTAGCAATTTTAGAGAAATCTTTAATAAAGCGCCTATAAAATCCTGCGTGTCCCAAGAAAATCCGGACACCCTTCACTGAAATTGGTGGAGGTAGTTTCTCAACTGCCTCAACTTTTGCCTTATCAACTTCGATGCCACTTTTAGATATTCTATGACCCAAGACAATGCCTTCCTGCACCATGAAGTGACACTTCTCCCAATTTAACACCAGATTCGTTTCTTCACAACGGGCCAACACCATGCTCAGGTTTTTCAAACAGTCATCATAAGATGCCCCAAAGACTGAGAAGTCATCCATAAACACTTCTAAGAATTTTTCCACCATGTCGGTGAAAATCGCAATCATACATCTCTGGAAGGTGGCTGGTGTATTGCAAAGACCAAATGGAATTCGCTTGAAGGCGAAGGTGCCATAAGGGCAAGTAAAGGTGGTCTTCTCCTGATCCTATGGGTATATGACAATTTGATTGTAACCTGAATACCCATCCAGAAAACAATAGTATTCATGCCCTGCTAACCTGTCCAGCATTTGATCAATGAATGGGAGTGGAAAATGATCCTTGGGGGTTGCTTTGTTGAGCCTTCGATAATCTATGCAAACTCTCTAACCCCTGATAGTGCGGGTAGGATTTAGCTCATTCTTCTCATTCTCAATCACGGTTATCCCTCCCTTTTTGGGTACACATTGAACCGGGCTCACCCAATTGCTGTCAGAAATAGGAAAGATGATGCCTGCATCCAGCAATTTTATGACTTCTTTCTTCACTACTTCTTTCATAATGGGATTCAGCCTCTTTTGCTGCTCAACACTCGGGCGAATTCCATCTTCCAAAAAATTTTATGCATGCAAAACGATGGACTGATACCTTTAATATCTGCGATGGTCCACCCAATCGCCTTTTTGTGCTCACGAAGCACCCTAAGCAATGTGTGTTCTTGTGTATTGGTCAGGCTAGATGAGATGATCACGAACAATGTTTCAGAGTTCCCCAAATAGGCATAGCATAAATGTGCTGGAAGAGGTTTGAGTTCCAGCTTTGGAGCCTCTTCAATAGATTGCTTAGGAATGGTTAGAGTAACAGGCTTATTAAACTCTTCAAATTTTTCTAGCCTGTGGAGGTAACTGCAGGACACCTCAAGAATTTTCTCAATATCTTCCCTTGTTTCATCTTCACAGTCTTCTGCATCCCCAACCAATACTCGCTCAAGAGGCTCAATAGGATTCATGTAGGGAATCATGGACTCCGATTTGCTTTCCACTATAGAAATCATGGATAGTTCTTCATAGTGGACATGTAGCTTGAGTGCCTTATAAACATTAAACACCTTCACTCGATCACCAACGCACATTGTCATCTTCCCTTCACACACATCGATAATAGCTCGGTCTGTATCTAGGAATGGACGCCCCAAAATAAATGGGACTTCCAAATCAGGCTCATAGTCCAAGATAATGAAATTAGCTGGGAATATGAATCATCCCACCTAAACCAGCACATCTTCAATTACTCCCTCAGGATGGGCTAGAGAGCGGTCAGCCAGTTGTAAAATCACAGTTGTTGGGCGTGGTTCACCCAATCCCAACTGCTTGAACACAGATAGTGGCATCAAATTAATACTTTCCCCAAGATCGCACAAAGCTCGCCCGATTGCATGCTTACCAATTGAGATTTGGATAGTAAAGCTACACGGATCTTTTAATTTCTGAGGTAGATTTCTTTGAATTCTTGAGCTAACTTCCTCATTGAGTGCCACTGTTTCGAACTCAGTCAGCCTTCGTTTATTGGCCACAATGTCCTTGATATACTTAGCATATTTGGGTACCTCCTGCAGAATGTCTACCGGTGGAATATTGATTTGTACCTGCTTTAAGAGATCAAGAAACTTTTGTATGTTGCATTATCTTTCACCTTTTGCAACCTTTGAGGGAATGGAGGGGGTGGCCTTGCAATAAATGGTGGGGGTTGCTCAGCACTCGCCTTTTTTGCTGGCTTATCTGATTCTTTCGGGTTGTCTGAAGTTGATTCAATAGTGGTTGGTCTCTCATCAAAATTTACCTGATTTCTCTGACTTGGCTGGACTGTCTCCAATGATTCCCATTCCTCAATGATATAGCATTAACAGGTGCTTTAGGATTAGCTTCAGTGTCACTTGGAAGAGCCCCCGTTGGTAGGGTATTTTGAGAACTGGAGAGTTGCCCCACTTGATGTTTTAAGTTTCTCATGGCTACAGTCTGGGCTTGGTGATCAGCCATTATTTTCTGATTGAAAGCAAGTTGGTCATTCATCATTCTCTTCATAATATCCTCAAGGCTTGCTGATGGTTCAGCCTGAGGTGGTTTGTACTGCTGTTGAGGTGCTGGATGCCTGTAATTATGCTGAGTGCTCTGATTTCCACCCCAAGAGAAGTTTGGGTGGTTTCTCCAGTTGGGGTTATAGGTGTTTCCATATTGATTTGCTTGTCCCCTATTAGCGTTACCCACAAAGAAGACAGACTCTGGATTAACTTAGCATAACTCACTTGAATGACCCTCTCCACAGACTTCACAAAATACATGAATCTGTTGCACTGGTTGGGCCTGTTGCATTGATTGAGATTGTTGCTTGTTAATGATCAGGTTCATCTGATTGACTTGGTTAGTCAATGTGGAAATTTGGGCTGATAATGCTGAAACCACATCTAGTTCAAGAACCCCTGGTGATTTCTGAACCATATTTCTCCCCATCTCACCTTGCCAGTCTGGATTGCTTTTGGAGAATTTATTCAGTAATGCAAATATTTCATCATAATTCTTCTCCAACACCTGACCTCCGGCTGCTGCATCTACCACAATTTTTGTTTGCGGATGGAGCCCCTCAATGAAAGTGTGAACTAACACCTCGTTTGTCTGATTGTGATGAGGACAGTCTCTGAGTAGCCCCTTGAACCTTTCCCATGCTGAATATAACGATTCACCTGTTTTCTGCCTAAAGGAAACTATCTCACTCCTGATCTTTGCGGTCTTTCCTGAAGGGAAGAACCATGCCAGAAATTTTCTCGCCAGATCGTTCCATGTTGTGATGGAATTAGCTGGTTCTGCCTTCCGCCATCGCTTTGCTTCGCCCAATATAGAGAATGGGAAAAGTGTGAGCCTCACATAATCTGGCGTGACCTCGTTAGTGATATAAGTATCACTAATCTCCAAGAAGTTTAAAATGTGCTGCTGTGGATCCTCGTGTGGAAGACCCAAAAACTACCCGTTTGCACGAAGTAGTTGGATCATGCTCTGTTTCAACTCAAAGTGCCTAGTGATTCTGGGCTTCACGATGTTGGAGGTGACATTAGCAATGCTTGGCATTGCCACCTCCCGAACCGCCATATGTTGTTCCTCTACCATGCTCACAGGAAATCGGATGAAGTCCTGAAGATTGTCTGTATCTCTTGCTTCTCGCAATCTCCTGTGAAATGATCTCTCAGGTTCGGAGTCAAAGCCGTCAAGTTTATCCTGGCTTCTGACCCTACGCATTCACTCGAAGTTCCTGATATTAGAGCAAAAATCACGTGACGTTAGACTCAATGAAATAAACAATTAAAGCAAGTAACTAATAAGTAGTCTACATTCAAGTCCCCAGCAACGACTCCAAAAACTTGTTGGTCCCAAATGCACACGCAAGTATACGTGGTCGTAGCAAGTAATATAATGTTAAATCGAATGTTGAACCCATAGAGACTTGCGTAAGCTACTTGCTGAATCACTCTAATTGTTATTTATTCGAGCCAAAACAAAATCCAAGAATATAAATAATTTATTCTACGAGTATATGAACTAGTTATCAAGTAACTAGAATATTGTTGTGTATTCAATAAAGATAAATATTCCAGGGTTGTGATGAATTCACCATTCATATTGCATTCTAATTGACTTTCCCTTTCATATAATTCACTCATGGTTGCTAATTAATCGATAATTGCTCTCGTAGCCTTCTCCTGAAGTACTACTCGCCTATTCTCAATAGATTAACGCCTATATTCCTATGAAATTAATCTATTAGAACGCACTAAGATTACGGTGTTTAATTAAGCACGGTGACTAGGTATATTCCTATCCTAAACACAAATCCGCTCCCCTGAAGGGTTAAGATCACGCTCTCTTCAATTCTTCTCTAATCTATATACGACTTTCCCAAGCATAACATAGATAGTATATAAAACCTAATTGCTGGGCAAACAATTAAGCAATTAAACGCAGAATTGAAGAAACAACCATATATTGAGCGAATTATAATCAAGGTTAAGTTAATATCGAATAACAATATTCATGGCTAAACTACAACCCCAGAACAATGGGTGTTTAGCCACTCATACTAGACTTAAAAAATTGCATAAGTTTTGCATAAATGGAAAATACTAGATTAAGATGAAGAAAACTGATAATCCTTTGCTTCTTCAATGATCTTGTGTGTATATTCTCCCCAAAAATGGCATCCTCCTCCAAAGTTGTGTTTTTGGGTCTATTTATATAATTGGGATAAACCCTAACCGTTTAGGAGACTTATATTCAAACCGGAAACACTTAAAATCTTCAAAACTCGAAATTGACCGGACACGGACCCAGACGTTAAGCCCCAAACGCCCCCTTATCGCCTGGGCATGCTTGGCTTTAGGGGTCAAACGCCCGGGTATGGCCCGGGTCACTCCTTTTCGACTCTTGAGCGTATTTTTGATGTTTTATGCACCTATTTAGCTCAGCATTCACCTACACATGAAATAGACTCCATTATGCACATATAACGTGTATTTTTATCACAAAAGCACATAAAATGTAAGGTATATAATGCTTAAAACTACGAATACTAGCCACGCATCAGTAAGCTTAAGCTATCTTACGATCTGTGGCTCCCGTTATTATTAATTAGTTTATCCTTACATGCATGCTATGGAATCTCCAGGATACAATCGTCTAACAATATACCTCTCGCACTGGTTCCTTATTTATCAAAAACATCCTGGGTTGGAAGCCTTACTTCCTTTCCTTGACGTCGTGCTTACATAATGTTCTGGAACTTTAGCATATCTGTAACATTTGGATAAGTGAAATCTCATCCCTTTTTCATTTTTATCGCATTCTTCCTTTACCATTTCGTAATTACTAGAAACACTTAATTCTGACTTAATGCCACATCACTCTATATTCCCCCCTTTAGGGGAGTACTAAGATTTAGCACTACGACAATCTACCTATAGATGTTTTACCTCTTCATCTTTGGCGTCTTCTCACATCATCAATGACCCTTACTCGCCTTGCGATAATCTTTCTATACCAAGGATAACAACTTTCCTTACTTTGCGGGGGTGACACTTAGTATAATTGGCACATACAGTCCCTTAAGCTTAACTTTTCTCACATTTATTGCTTTAGGGAAGTGTCTTCCTGAATGACCTTTCTCTGAATTCCTCATGATATTCTTTTGTTGTCCATTCTATTATTGCCGGAACGCAACCTGAAATTCTCATGATGTCGACCATTATCAAATCACGTAGTCCCTAATTCATGTTTAGTTTATCTTGTTCACCAGCCCATACTGATTTCTATTATTCTGGGGTCTGACTTTTCCTTTTGGTAATCGCGTTAGAGTTGCAAACTTATTTCTCGAAATGAGGACATGACTGTATGGCCTATAATCTTTTTTTGTCCTAAGGCATGTCACCTCTTGTCTCTTCCTTCACTTGACTATAGATTCTGTAATACTGATAATCTTCATTAACTGGGTGTCTCGTACCCTTCTTCACCTTGCTTCTTTTACTTCTTGAAACTTGTATTTATCTTCTGAATCTCTCATTGTCTTTCACCATAAAAGCGGATAAATATTCTTGCCTTAAGGTTACTTATCAAGAGGCTTACATGTCTTAGTATACATATGATCTGCTGAATACCTCATATTTATCCATCATAAGCATGATGCAAAAATTGAGTTCCTCTTACTCAGCTCTTCCACAACCGCATTCAATCCCTTATCAAATGTCTTTCTAAATGTAGGTATCGTTGTATTACGAATAAGATAGAGTTTAGGAAATTTAATTCTTACAACTAAGCTCTATCACACGATCTAGAGTAAGAAGAAAGAGTGACAGTCCTAAATGCTCTGTAGCCTCATGCTTATAAGTGTGGTGCACGACACACCCATAAACAAGACTCTACTCGACACGACTTGTTGACCCCCTAGGACGGAACTGCTCTGATATTAAATTTGTCAGGCCCTGAACCTAGGGGGAGAGACCGGCACTCGGTGCCTCACCTAACCTTGGGTACCATTTTGCAACTAAGGAACTCTGAACATGTGATGTCATACTTTAGCTATGGGCCACATTGCAAGACAACTGCAAATACTGACTAAATATCAATATAAAATTGGGCCGACAAGGCCATCATAACTGTTACAGCTGGCAAACCAACAAAGTGTACATAAAAGGCCTACCAGCCTAACATACTACACTAACTGACAAGATATGTCTACAAGACTCTATTGGTGGGTACACTATGATCAGAATAGCTATTCGACCTACTCATAACATATATACATATATACACCAGATGTACATAAAGCTCTATACCCGGAAACTCCAAAAGGCATGGAGCTTACCGATCAAGCTGAACTCGGTCACACTTAATGAGGAGGTCTACCCGTCTGTCTGCCTGAACATGCACACATGAAATGCAACTCCCCCAAAAAAGGGATGTCAGTACAAAATAATGTACCGAGTATGTTAAGCAATATACTGAAAGATGAAATTGAACTGATAATATAATAAGTGAAATCAATAGGAAGTCAAAGATAATCTGAAGATATGCTTACCTGCTGATACTGACTCCACTCTTTCTGTAACGACCCGATCGGTCATTTTGCATTATCGGACCCTGTTCCCCTAAATGAAACTTCCCATAGCGGCTTTTTATGATTTATGACTTGCGGGGAATGGTGGTCTGGGATTCAGAGGTGTTTAGAGTGCTATAGGAACAATTGGTTCCTTAAGGTTGGCCTTTAAGGCCAAGTTTGACTTCGGTCAACATTTTGGGTAAACGACTTCGGAATCGAGTTTCATTAGTTCCGGTAGCTTCGTTTGATGATTTTGGATGTAGGCGTATGCTCAGAATAGGTTTCTGATGACCGGGGAGCGTTTCGGCGCCCAATATTGAAATAAGAAGTTCCTTAAGTTCTATTGTGGTTTTGGATTTGTTTTTGCACTATCGAGGTCTGAATTGAAATTCTAAGACCAGGAATAGTTCCGTTATGTCATTTAGGACCTTCCTACAAAATTTGGTGTCATTCCGAGTAGTATAGGTTGGTTCCGCGCGTTGTTAGCGAAGTCTAGAAAACTTAAAGTTCCTAAGTTTGGTTCTTGGGGTTTTGAGGTGTGATTTTGAGTTTTAGCGTCGTTTTGGGTGTTCCGAAGCCTCGAGCGAGTCTGTATTATTATTTGGGACTTGTTGGTATATTTGGACGAGGGCTCGGGTGGGCCCTAGGGTCTCCCGGGCACCCAACGGGGCTAAATACACCCTAAAATAGTTGCTGGTGCACTTGATCTGGTGTGACCGCAGGTGCGGTTGCCCAGTCACAGGTGCAGGACCGCTCTTGCAGTCCCAAGCATCGCAGGTGCGAATCAGCCCTTCCCGTCCAGTTCCGTAGGTGCGAGCCCTAGCTCGCAGGCGCGAGACCGCATGTGCGGTCCTCGAGCCGCAGGTGCAGAACCCCTGAAGGCCAGATAGTGTGTTTCCTTTAAAACACGGGATTTCACCCCTTTCTTTAATTTTCCACCACCATTAGATCTTGGGAGCTTGGGGAAAGAGGTTCCACGACCTAACTACTAAAGAGGTAAGTAAATTCCACTCTAACACTAGTTTTAAACATGAATTACTAGTTAAACTCTCTACTAAATCATTGAAAATCAAGAATTGGGTAGTAATTTAGGGTTCTTGAGAAATTGGTGAATTACCCCTTTATTGCTATAAATTCAAGTAGAAATCATATATTAACGATCCTTCGAGTGAGCGATTCCTTCGAGAATTTTCGTAAATTGAACGTGCGGGCCCGGGGTTGAATTTTTGGAATTCTTCAAGGATGTTGAATTATTGAATAAATAGGATAAGTACCCTATTTTGAGCATGCATTGATATCATTGTACCGTATTTGGCTAGTTGCCAGTCCTCGGGTGTAGAGTTCAGATTTCGGGCGCATCCTTGGTCAGAGGGGTAGATTCGACACGAGGTGAGTCTCCTTTCTAACCTTGTAAGGGGGAATTGTCCCCCTAGGTGATTTAAATGCTATGTGTGATAATTTGTGGGGGCTACGTACGGACAAAGTGACGAGAGTCCGTACGTAGCGACTATTGCTATTATGTCCGGGTAGTTAGGCCCACATCATGCCTTGTGTTTTACTTGATATGAACTATATGCCTAATGAATTAACGTTACATGTTGCTTATGTCCGCGAAGTTATGAAATTTGAGGAAAACATGTAAGAAATTATTCACGGAAAAGTATTCTCTTTTAAAAAGGAATAATGTATGTGCATGTGATCGCTTCGCAATTTACATTCCGCGGGCGGAGTGTGATTTCCCCCGCTCTTATGGGAACGGGCCATACACCACGTCAGATTGAGAGATGCACTTTTGGTATGGGCCGTTCGATCCTCGGCAGTGCATAGAGAGAGGTTGAGAGATGCACTTTTGGTACGGGCCGTTCGATCCTCGGCAGTGCATAGATGTGAGTACTTTGTGGAGAGGTGCAGTTTTGATACGGGCCGTTCGATCCGCGGCAGTGCACGGGCTTGACTATCTTATGACTCTGGCCGGTTGTCCTTACCCTGCATGCGTATGTTTTATCTGTTACTAAATTCATGGATATTGATCTGACAGATATTTGGGGAAAAAAAAAAGTGAAGTGGTAATTGTTTTATTTATTCCCAGGATTCTTCCTAGATTTAAGTATCTTACGTATATACTTGTTGCTTCATTTTCTTTACATGCCTACTGTTTCCATTACATCCTGTTAAATTATACTGTTGGACCTTAGTGAGTGTCATGTCGACCTCTCGGCACTAACTCTTCGAGTTTAGGCGGGATACTCACTGGGTACATATATATATTTATGTACTCATGCTGCACTTCTGTACTTAATTGTATACGTTCTGAGGCTGGTGTTTCTGGTTATCCGACCGGAGCTTGACATATATTCTGGACCTGAGTCCACGGTGAGCTGCCTCCCTTGGCGATTCTCAGCAGTGCTATGGAGTTATCTTTTGTTTATTTCTGTCTACTTCTCTCAGACAGCAGTACAGTTTGTATCATCTTTTGTATATTTTACTAGTTCGCCTGTTGACTTGTGACACTAGTTCCTGGAACGCACATAGTAGACTCTTTATTTTGGGACTGTTTATATATTGGATCATGATCATTGTGGTTGTATTTACTTAAGTTGGTTAATGTTTCCGCTTTTATTTAAATGATCTAAGCTTAAAACTTTGGGAATATGTGGGGTTGGTATGTTAAATAAAGATAATATCACTAGTAAACAACTATTGGCTTGCCTGACTCCGGTGTTGGGCGCCATCACGACCTGTGTTGGATTTTGGGGTCGTGACACTTTCAATATAGTTAGTAAAATAGATGTCTGGCCCTATAAGGCTCGGTATATATATACATACATATATATATACACACACACACACACAAACACACACACACACACACACACACACACACACACACACACACACA
>ML365006.1:0-29861 GCA_005239505.1 Nicotiana paniculata | reverse complement strand
CCGCTAGAGGTCAGAGGGGATGGGCGTTGGTTGAGGCGGAAGCTTAAGGGATTGGTAGCTCTGTGATTTTTTGTTTTTGGGAGAGGGTGTTGAAGGGGTGGGGGTCGCCGGTTGTTTTTGGTAAGGGGCGGGCTCTCCTTTTTCTTTTTCTAATTAGGTCTCTTTATAGGGGTATATATTTTAGGGTTAAATTAATAGGTATTGGGCTAAGGGGAATGGGCTTGGGAACTGGGTTGGGTCCATGTCTTGTTGGATTTTAGTTTTGGGCTAGGAAGACTAAAAAAAAGATATAGTGTGTTTATAAAATAAAACTTACTCTTAATTAATTAAACTATACTACTAAATATTTAAAAAAAATATTTTTGTAATTTTTAATTTTTTTGTGCTTAAAATAAAGTAAAATAGTCAAAAGTAGTAAAAATAGTGATATATTAGACCTAAAATAAATATTTAAACGCTATACTTGGTAAAATTTCGGGGAGGGTAAAATATTACATGTCTACAGGTACAATGTTGGCTAACCATGTCAGGTACTCCACAACCCGGAGAACTTTGGCGTTGATCTGCTTGGTAACTTCTTCTTTGATTTTCAAACTCATGTCGGGTTGGAACTTTCTGAGCTTTTGTTTCACCGGTGGACACGTTGGATTCGTTGGCAGTTTGTGAGCCACAATAGACGTACTTAGACCAGTCATGTCATCATACGACCATGCAAATACATCCTCATACTCTTTTTGAAACTCTGTGTATTCTTTCTTTTCTGATGGTGACAAATGAATGTTGATGCGAGTCTCCTTGACGTTTTCTGAATCTCCTAGGTTGATAACTTCAGTCTCGTCCAGGTTGGACTTAGGTCTATTCTCAACTTCTTTGACAATCTCGTCAGGTATGTCGTCTTCGTCTGAATCAATGTCCGTTTGTCGCGTTGTGTCATTGCATGTCACAGTCATCGGTTCATCAAGACAAGTAATAGTAATGTTGTATAAATAAAGTAATAAGAGAAAACAATAACAATAAATATCGGATTCATAAGAGAAATTTAGAATATGTTTTGATGAATTGAATAACTGTTTTGAACATTTAAGATCTTATTGCAGAAATTGAAAAATGCAGGAAGAGGAAAATCATTTAGTGAATAAAACAATAAATAATGTTTGTTTTAGCCTTGCTAGCCCGAGTCTCGTCGGGCTTTGGTAGTCTTGATAGATCAGTTCTTGAGATATGTCCCCTTGCTTACAGTCCGTATGGAAGGGCCTTCCTCCTCCTCCTCGAGAACAACATAGCAATCCATATCATCGTCCTCTAGGAACAAACTCCTCATTGATGCAAGTGCTTCTTCTTCGTCTGATCCGTAAATAATGTCGGCCTGCTTGAAAGTCTGCTCAAGATGAGGTATCGGCTGCTCCAAAGGGTAATAGGGACCGCGCGAAGGTGGAGACCAGTCGTTTAATTCCTGCCCAAGTGTATTCATACCCCAGACCGAAAGTGGTACCATGTTTCTTGAGTTTTATGGGCTTTATGATCCCTTGGAGGTTCTTACCGAGCCCTTTGCCTGGCTCATATCCTTTCCAGTTCAGGATTCTCTCAATCTTGCTATCCCACCACTTGTCCTTGTCGATGGCATTTACCCGCTTAATGTGGTGGTAAGTTCCCCCGCCTATCTTCCTTTTTCCGTCTATCACCGGAATAGTTTGACGACTATAAATGGGTTGCTACCATCACCATGAATAATCACCTCTTGTTGGTTCCACTAGAATTTTACCGTCTGATGTAGTGTTGACGCTACGGCCACAGCAGCATGAATCCAGGGTCGTCCTAACAATAGGTTGTAGGATGCCGGCACATCGATCACCTGGAATTCCACTTCGAACTAAGTCGGTTCCATCTGCAGACATAGACTTATCACCCCCATGGTGGACCTCTGAGAACCATCGAAGGCTTTCACATTGATCTCTCCATCCCTTATCTCATGTAGCCCTTTACCCAACTTCTTCAGTGTTATCAACAGACAGATGTTAAGACTGGAACCTCCATCGATCAAGATCCTTGTGATGAAATGATCTTCCCATTGCACGGTGATGTGCAGCGCTTTGTTGTACCCCAATCCTTCAGGTGGTGGCTCGTCCTCATGAAAAGTGATTTTGTGACTTTCCAGTACCTGCCTACCATATTGGCCATTCCCCGCTAATGATGTTATTTGGCACATATGCTTCACTCAACACTTTCAACAAAGCATTTCTGTGTGTTTCAGAATTCTGTAGCAAAGAGAGGATGGATATTTGTGCCAGTGTCTTGTTCAACTGGTCGATGACTGAATACTCCTTAGCCTGTACCTTTATCCAAAGGTCATCGGGACCTGTTTTTATAAGGGGAGGCCGGTTGGCAGCCTGCTTGCTCTATTCGGCCAGATGCTCAGGGGTGTAGACCCTTCCAGTTCTCGTCATACCCTGTGCTGCGATAACCTCCTCACACCTGACCTTGCCTTTCCTTCTCACCTCGGCTGTATAGCCCCAAGGGATAGAGTTTGAACAAAAGTGTGGCGTGGTTGACATTGCCACCGGAATTGGTGCGTCCATCCTTACTTCAAACGGAATGTGTGTTCGGGGTGGCAAGACTGCAACCTCGAATGGTGTCGGTGCATTTGATGGAGATACAAACTCAACTTCAATTGGCATTGGTGACTTTGCAGGTGGCGCTGCTTCAAACTCAAGTGGTATAGACATATTCACCTCAGCGTCCTCAAATGGTTGAATCTGTACTATGATCAGTTTGAGAGTGACTGCAGGTTTCTTTGGGTCATCGCCTTCTGCGATCAACCCGATTGACCCCTCGGGATCCCAATCATCTTCTATTTCAATCATATGGATACCTCCACCCTTATGGTCTTGCAAGGGATTGTTGCGAACGTTTGGAGTGGGGTCTTTTGCCACAATAATCTTGTTGTCAATGAGAGCATGTATTTTGTCCTTTAGAGAGCGGCATTCTTCGATGGTGTGTCCTTTCATGCCGGAATGGTATGCACATGAATTGTTTGGGTTAACCCACTGAGAAGGGTTCTCAGGGGTGGTTGCAGGGATAGGTGTGATGTAACCAACAACTTTGAGCTTCTCATACAGCTGGTCAACGGGCTCGTCTATGGAGGAGTATTACTTTGGAGGGAGACAATCAAAATTGAGACGAGGTCTAGGGAAGTTTTGGTGTGGAGGGGGTGATTGGTAATGGGATGGCTAGGAATTATAAGTGTGGTGGACAGGAGCGGGTTATGAGTATCTGGGTGAAGCAGGTTGATATGTGGGTGGTGGAGATTGGTAGGTGGGCGGTGGAGCTTGGTAGGAAGGTTGTGGAGCTTAGTAGTTTGGTGAGGGTGCTTGGTAGTTTGGTGAGGGCTGGTAGGAACGTATTGGAGCTTGGTATGTGAGTGGCGGTGTTGGATAAGCTTGGTATTTGAGTGAGGACTTGGCTCTTTGTGCAATCATTACAGCTCCTACGTATCTCTTCTTAGACACACCACCAGACTGTAAAGCCTAGTTAGTGGATTGCAAGGCTTCAAAATTTTTAACCATACACCTTTTAATACCTTCTTCAATTCGCTCACCCAGTTTGATGATGTCGGAGGACTTGTGGCCTTCAACCATCATTAACCGTTCATAATACTGCGGGTCCTGAGCCTGGACAAAGAACTTGTTCATCTACTCTTCCTCTAGAGCAGGTCTGAGTTTAGCGGCTTCGGACCTCCAGCGAGTAGCATACTCGCGAAAGGTTTCTGTGGGTTTCTTCTTCAAATTTTGTATGTAGAACACATCTGGTGCATTCTCTGTGTTGAATCTAAACCTATCCATAAAGTTAGACGCTATGCTTACCCAGTTTGACCATTTCTTGGGGTCTTGGATGATGTACCAAGACAGTGCGTCTCCCTTCAAACTCCTCATGAACAGATTCATGCCGATTCTTTCATCCTTCCCAACGCCAACCAACTTGTCGCAATAGGTCCTTAAATGGACTCTCGGATCACCAGTACCGTCAAAAATTTCGAACTTTAGAGGTTTGTACCCCTCAGGCAGTTCGACATCAGGTTGTATACAAAGGTCTTCATAATTCAACACTTCAATTCCCTTGGTTCCTTCAACACCCTGAACTCGGCTGGTCAGTTTCTTAAGCTCCTCGGCCAGGTTCTTGATAAGTAAGTCATTTCCGTCAGACTCGGATGCCTGTGAGATAGGAGAAGTGGAGTGGGTCACGGTTTCCACATAGATGGGATTGTTATAGGTGTGGAAATGGTCCTTTGAGGGGTTTTGAGGTTCTGGGATAAGTAGTGGAGTGTTATTTGAGGTGTGGAAAGCATTGCACTACGTCGGGAGAGTTTTGTTCTTCGGGGGAGTAGCGTGATGGTGAGGTGCAGGATGATTTTACTGTCTTGGGATACTTTGTAGAGCTGCGGGGTTTTGAGCATTTGGAAGGTCGACGTCGGGGACGTTGAAGGAAAATGACAGATTGGCCAGATTTCGGACTTGATCGAGTTCTTCCTGAAACTTCAGCAATTTCTGTTCAAGTGGTTACATGTTTTCATGCAGGACCTGAATACCTCGACCATCAGGGGCCTTTACCCGTTCAATCATATTCTCCTTTCTGGTTCCGCTGGACTCTTCCATATTACTTTTGCCTTTGTCTTTGCCCTTAGAAGGACTAAGAGGAGGAGTAGGTGGAGGGCCCTTGGATCTTGTGCGATATGCTGATGACACCAGAATGCACGAACTAACCTTTAGGGAGGGAGTAAGAAAAAAAATAAAAACAAAAGGTAACCAAGTCAGTGAGGATTATGAAAAGAATATTGCGGTATTTAGACATATAATTCAGAAATGTAAAGCACGTCCTAAGTTGGGAACCTCTTCGTGCCCGAGGTAGGCCTAGCGACAAATTGATTTGGAGAACTTAAAATGCTAAATACCTCATTTTATTGATAAGAAAAATAGACAAATCCCAAAATGATAGACGAAAAATAAAAGTCTCTAATGCTCATTGGCCTTATTACATTGATAGAGAATAATAAGGACACTCCTATCTACTTGGTCCCAGAAGGACCTTCCCCAGACTCGGAATTCTTGCTTTCCTTGTACAGTTGTCCAAGCTCGCGAAGTCCCAGCAACAGGTAGGTTCTGGCTAGATATCCTCATTCATCTCCCTCAGCCTTTTGACAATTCTCGACTCTTTTGATGAACTTCTCTTCCAGCTCGACTATAGTTCTTTCAAAGCACCCCAACCTCTTGTTGGCACTGATAGTCATGTCCTTCCCTTCCTCGATCAATCTCTTGTTGGACTCATGTATCTTATGGTAACCGTCCTCATATTCCCGGACCCTTTTGCGTAGTTGGTTGTATTTTACTTGTGCCTCGGCGCTTTCATCTATAACACTGTGACCTCGGACGTACCCCGGCTTGCTCTGGCCACCCAAATCCTCTTCTAACCAACCAAGATAGGAAGGGATACAACCGGAATGATATATGTCTGGCTCGATATGTGTCTTTCTCAATTATAATCTTGTAGTGCCACAGGTGCTGAGCTTGGCACTTGTGAGGACTGTCATTATTTTGAAATTCGGCTCGAAGATGGCTCATTTTCTCGACCCTGGGTATGACTTGCTTCCTACATGCTTGCCTCATAACTCGAAGAGGGACATAAGGGTATGTCCCCCTTAGACCAATCAGTATCAGAAATGATGCGTCTCGGGATCGAATGATGAACTCATCCGTCGGAAACCATTCAAACATCCATTGAACCTGCTCTTCAGTCAAGTTATTAAAAAGCTCAACCCATCCCTCGGCATTTTCAGGCTGAGCGAACATGTCGGGGATATAATTCATTCGCTTTGGGTGATGGAAAGTGATGTGGTCATCCCACATTCTGCGGTGAATGTCTTGTCAGTATTCGCCTCTTTGGAGATGTTCCATGATCCATAGTTGAAGTAATAAATTGCAACCTCCGAAATGCTTTGCTCCTTGTTGACACCTCTCTAAGGCCTGATATATGTCTGCAATGATCATGGGCACAATGTTGAAGTCTTGCACATCTTCCCCTTCAATTATGGTATTAGTTACCATGGCTAGCCTGGTATGGATCCTTTCTTTCTTCATCGGGAACACGATCAAACCCAAAAAGTAAACCATAAACACGAACACTCGGCGATGGACGTGTCCCAGAGAGGTGATAGCAAATTCGTCATGGTAGGTACGGTATGATTTTCTGTAGCCATACCTTTCATACAAGTAGTCAAAAGGAATGTGCGAATCCTCCAAACATACCAATTCTGCATCCTTTTTCAGGCCCGTCATTTTGAGGAAACGTTTGCCTGTGCAGTTTTCAGGCATCAGCAACCCTGGAGTTTTCCATACTAGGTTAGCCAGCCCTCCTATCTCTTCTATCAAAGGAGTTATTTTGATGTTCCCAATGCAGAGCACGGACATTTCACGATTCCGGAATAGGTTAGCAGCCTCTATTTTGTTAGGCTTGATTTCCAGGAGAGATGGTAGGTTACCCAAGTGTTTCCTGATGATAGCTTTGTCGCTAGAGTGTAGATCCTCCCACCAACTCAACAGTCTTGGGTGGATATTGGGGACCATGCCGAATCTGGGAACTTCGTACCTCATTTTTCTGCAAAGCAAATAAGGTTAGGCCCTTACCCCCACCGGACTAGACTATTTAACATCAATAATTAGCAGGAAGCATTTAATTCTCCAAATAAATGCACAAAATGTGAGGGCGTTTGTCTGGGTTTAGGGAAACCCAATGGACTTTGGATAAGGCTACCTTAAAAGCTATCGTGCAGACGACACTTTAGCTCGTGTAGGTCTGACCATGATGCATGCAACATTGCAACAGAGTAAGGTTTCTATGAGGTTTTAGACCGGTACCCTTAAGTGGACAACTAAGGGGGAAAGGCACGGAACTGTAGACTGCACCGTTGATCGACTGGTTTTACCGCAAATAAGCCTTTCCGAATTTAGTGGGTAATAATATAGGAAGAGCGCAACCACTCATCAAGCGTTGCTATAGTATTTTGTTTGGCACGAGTGGAGTATGAATTTTGAGCATGATTATGCAATAATAAGTATTAAAACAAGTTGTCACGTATTCGCACGTTAAAGAAAGGGGTAAAAACAACAGTAATGATTTAAAGTAGTTACAAAAGAAAACAAGAAGACATGTTAGTTTTGTATTTGAGGAAAAGTAAGTACCTGAAGTAAACAATTAATTGCATGTAAAGGGAAGAGGAAAGGGTGCAAGTATTAAACAAAAATAAAGGCACAAATTCACGAAACAATTTGAAATTGTAAAATCCTGGATATCCCGAGCAGAGTCGCCATGCTGTCGCGCCACCCTTTTTTCCCGAGCGCTCCTTTCGGAGCGCGGTTGAAAGGAGTTTATGACATGTGTTGAGACAACTCGTTCCTTTTGGGAAAGGGATTTGCATATTTTGAAAAGTCGCCACCTAACGATTTTAACGGTACGTTCGGGCACCTAAGGGGTTCAATTACAACTACATTACTAACCAGAGATTGGGTAAGGGCTTGAAATTATCCTAAGGGGAAGGTGTTAGGCACCCCTCAGGATCCACAATTGTGGTTCCCGGCCAAATTGTTTATGTGAATTTGTACATCTTAGCAAACAAACAAATAAAGGCTCAAATAAGAGGGGATTTAAGTCTTAAGCATGCAGATGTTTGAAAACAGTAAAGAAGATTAAATTTTGAAAGGATTACGATCTAAGCATATAAAAGGTATCTTAGGTTTATAATAATATGGATCACATCAATGCAATACCCGGTAATCACTCCTCGAAGAGGGGCTACACGTGGTATTAGCGCACGGGTCATCATATCCATATTCTACCATTTCCCACCCCGTGAAAGCAACTAAATCGAGTGTTGGTCTCGACCTCTATTGCGTGTTGTTACCTGTCCCTTCCTATCAGTCAGGGAGGAAATTAGGACTCCTATCCTAAAGGAGGTGCTAGGCAGACCCTTAAGTTTTAAAGGTGAAAATGCTAAGGCGACATTATAATAAACAAGTAGGACTGTAGATAAAGGGAGAGCATGGAAAGCAGATAAAGGCTCAAGTATTCCTCCACACATAATACACATAAAAATACACAACTAAGGTCCATATTCAGGTTCAGATCCTAAGTATGGTATATAAGTGATAACACAAAGATAGATTTATTGCATAACTCGGAGAGGAAGTCTTAATCAGGCTTGCCTACTGGTTTTAAGCATGCGGACAGTTGAACACTAATCACAAAGGACAGTTCTGGTATTATTTTTTAAGCTGATTACCTAAGACTTGCCTAGGTGTAGGATAACATGCAACAGTTATTCAGATTTGTTAACACCTCTAGGTTATTTATAGCAAATAACATGCAATTCTAGGTATTGAATATGTGCAAGGACTAATTACCAGTTGTTTAGAACAGGGGACTATTTTAGATATCTGTATTTAGACTAAGTGCAGTTAAATGAGTAAGATCCTATAGCATGATGTCTAATGCAGCATGATGCATAATAACCTAAACAAGATTCTAAATGCACATAAAATCACAACATTATGCACCGTTTCAGGAATAACAAGAGTACAGCTGGTTAACGTTACTTACCTAGAAACGGGATCTCTCAGTGGGCAGGCGTGGTGAGACATGATTGCAGTTTACTTATCCTAGGACAGGACTTCTAATGAAGTTTCAGACATGTTTACATGGATAGAATCACGTAATAGCAGTTTATTTTATTGTTATTATTTATCCTATAGGCAGGATTTCTAAGGGTAGATGAGATGTTGAATACAATACACATAAATCCTGAGTAGAATGATATCTAATGCATGGATACATGAACCTACACAGGATCTCTATTGCACAGATAAGGAATAATAACCTAAGCATGGTTTCTACCCTTGTAGTAGCTAGGCATGCATAGTTACCCCTCCCGTTTCACTATCCAGCCCCAAAATTATTTACAAATTATTACAGGCCAAGGATTATGTATTACACAACCTGAAGTGAAAAATAAGAAGTTATTCTATAGGGAGCCTTCAATTAGGCCCAAATCCTCTAAACCTCATTGCCGTATGGTATTCATAGACTTTTCACAGTCCGGGTGTATCAAAGTTCCCTAAGGACCTCAAGGGTTCCCGGGCAACGCTCACACCCAGACTTAGTAACAAGGATTTAAACATGTGCAGTGTGGAAATACAAGCCTCAGTGTGTCAGAGTTCAGAGGGAACTCAAGGTCCCAAAGCAGTGCTCACACTGAGGGGGCAGAACTTAAAGTACTAGGAATCAAGTGAAGTGCAGGAGATAGATTTGAAAAGGTTTTGACACAAAACAATACTGCATTAATTCAGTAAATAAAGAAGTTTTCTAAAAAGGTTTTGATCAGTAATGAAACAACTTGAATATAATGTAAACATCTTTGGAAAGCAGCAAACAACTCGCACAGGTTCAACACATTCAAACATAGATTTCACTCAAGGACAATGGGGATTGGAGACACATAGAAACATATTAGCATTAGAGAAGCATTAGAGTGTCAGAGACTAGTATTGAGTCTGACAAGTCAGCAACACAATTAGTCACCAAGAATTCATGCCAAGATCTAAACATAATCAGATTCGAGGGAGTACTGGGAGAGGGTAGGACATAATTACACATAGGTTTAAGAAACACATGTTAAGTAACATACAAGGCAATTATAGTATCCTAGGGATTGCATGCTGAGGCTATAAGGGAGGAGATACCCAGAACCAAACAACATAATATGTGAAACTAGTTCCAAGTAGGACAACATAACCATAAGTAAAAGGAAACCAGAAGCAGGATGCATAGTAATAACCAGAGAAACATGTTGTTTTGGAGACTTTAAATATAAACTGGAAACATACCAGTTGAAGACGGCAAATACAGAATAAGAGGCAACTAGAATAGCTAGTCTTGGCTTCCAGCCGACTAGCAATAGTAAACGATCAACATAAGAATAATAGATTGTGTGTGTGTGAGCAAGAGAGAATAGAACAAGGTCTATGTTCGTGTTTTCTTAATGAAAGAGCAGTGTGTATATATAGTTTTTGAAAACCAGTAGTAAATAAGGCAGGAAATCAAAATAAACCGGTAGTTACGGACTGAGCATCAATCAGTACACAATCAGTATAGGTATCCCTTAATTGAAGGGATTGAGTTCAAACGACTAGCAGGGAAAACAACAAATAAGGAAAGTTCATATGTGACATCCATATGACATATAAGGAAACAATTTCAAATCAGTACAAGTATACAATAGAGGCTAGGTTCACAGACTCTAATTAAGGGAATGTGAATCAATTAACATCAAATAAATCATGTAACAAGGTAAAAAATGGACTAAGGTCGGAAGTTAATCTGTAGGTCTCAAATCACAAGGAATCAGGGATTCAAAAAATGGAAAAGATAGCACTGATTTATCACAATATAATGAGAATAAGCACAATAACATATAATAGACAAAAATTAGAACCTCAAGAACACTAGTAAGGTAAAATCATGCAAAAGTTAGGGATTCATATAGGACACAGTACGAATCGATAGAACTAACATGATATAGGCAAAATAAGTGAATAGTCAGGAACCCTAATACATAAACCTGGGGTAAAACCACAAAATCAGGAGAAGGCTTAAGCAAACATAGCGACTCATAGATTAATACAAAAAATCAGGAGATAAAGCATTTTTGAAAAGGGGTTTAAGAACCCTAGTTTTAAGATGAAAAGCCATTTTGGAAAAATCGGAAAACCTTTAAGAAGTATAGCATAGTAACTCAGGATACACCCAGATCTACCATAGATCTAAAGAATCGAGAGAGTTTTAAACATTTAGGGTTTCAAAGAAACCCCGAAAGATAAGAAAACCTCAAAACATTACTGGTTTAAATTCCAAAAGTCATAGATCTTACTTGGACGGTCGGAGGTGGCTAGAGAATGGTGAGTACAGAACCAGGGGGGTAGGAGAGTGAACCCATGTCTCTTGAACACCTTAGGGATAGCAACACCGGTCGTAAAGGAACTATAAGAGGTAGGAGGGTGGTGAGGATTCCATGGCTTCCAGTGGAGAGTTGGTCGGAGAAGACGAAGGGCCTCATTGGAGGTGGAGAGGAGACTGGAAGTCTCTAGAGAGTTAGAGATAGAGAGAGAGACAGAGAGTAGAGAGATAGAGAGACCGAGTGAATGAAGGGTCGGGGGGGTAGTCTTCTAGGTTTAATTATGGTAAGACTAATCTAGGTCGTTGATTTAAATTGATCAACGACTTAGATTCGTCGTGGGGTTAGGCCGGGTAGGAATTTGGTTTGGGCTGGGTTAATTGTATTACGACCAGGTTTGATTTAGGCTGCAATTTAAATAAAGAATGGCTATTTGTTAAATACCCATTAAAATTAGATAAATAATTAATAAAAATAATTAATAATCATATAAAATGAAATTAAGGTTATATAGGTGAAATTAAGGTAGTTAACTAATATTGAAAATATAAAATGACTAACAATTGAATTAAAATCGCATAAAATGTACAATTAGGCTATAATTGCAAAATTGTTGTAATTATAGCCAAATAATGCCAAATTAGATAATTTGTGAAATAATCAATTCCTAATAGGACTAAAAATGATATATTGAGCTGGGAAATATTTTGAAATTATTTATAATACAATTTATGAATATTTATTGAATATAAAAATACTGAATAAATTGGAAAATAATTTAATAAAAATATGAAAAATTACAGAAAAATATCAGTTATTATAAAGAGTGATTTTGAAGGTATATATGCAAATTTTAAAATAGTTTGAGGAAAAATTGGGTATCAACAGTGCGTGCGTGGCCCCCATAAATAAAGACATGGAATTATTTATATTCACCTATGGGGACAATTCCCTCTTACAAGGTTAGAAAGGAGACTTACCTCGTGTCAAGCCTACTTTCCGGGTCAAGAACGCGCCCGAAACTCGAAATCCATCGTCCAAGGACTCGAAACTAGCCAAATATTGCATAAATAAA
Organism: Nicotiana paniculata; assembly: GCA_005239505.1. Lineage (NCBI taxonomy): Eukaryota > Viridiplantae > Streptophyta > Magnoliopsida > Solanales > Solanaceae > Nicotiana > Nicotiana paniculata. The sequence goes on along the minus strand of ML365006.1, from coordinate 17,793 downwards.
TCAATCTATACTCAAAAGTATGGAATTTCCCTATTTAAATGATTATTTCGACCTAATTTGATAAATCACAAAATGTCCCCCGAGCCCACATGCTCGGATTTCGGGAATTTTCAAGGAAAACAATCACCCATAACGTAAGGATCAATATTATATAATTTTTGCATAATTCCATAACTAATTCCTTGGTAAATTATCATTTTTATCAAAACCCTAGGCTTTATTCTAAACCCATGATTTATACTAATTTTGTGTGTTAATCTACCAAAGAATTCAAGTATTAAACTCACTTTACGGAAGGAATTACTTACCTTGCAGTAGCTAGGTCTAATCTCTCCTTTGCAAGCTCTCAAAATAGTCTAAGATTAAGAAAATGGTTCAAAAGTGGCTAAATCCCATATATTAAACAACCTCACTGCCTTCAGCTTTTTCGCACTTGCGGTTCGAGGACCGTACCTGCAGTCTCGCATATGCGAGAAAGATCTCGCACCTGCGGAAAAATGGGAAGGGGCCAGTGGTCGCACCTGCGGAAGGGAGTCCGCGCCTGCGGCTCCTCTTCTGCGGGAAATGTCCCGCACCTGCGAAACTGCGAAGCCCCCCTCTGAGGCCGCATATGCGAGGCATTGAACGCACCTGCGGCTGGTCCTTCGCAGGTGTGGTCGCACTAGATCTGGTGCACCAGTAGTTCTTCTAAGGCTGGTTTTTTCCTCGCGCGATGTCCGAATAGCATCTGGGCCACCCGAGGCCCCATCCAAATATACCAACAAATTCTAAATCATAATATGGACTTGCTCGAGCCTTCGGAACGTCTGAAACAATGCTAAATCTAAAAATCACACCCCAAAACCTATTGGATCTAACTTAAGAACTTTAAGTTCTTGAATTTTCCTTCAACACGCCGAACCTACCTATAATACTCGGAATGACACCAAATTTTGTGGGCATGTCATAAATGACATAACAGAACTATTCTCGGTAAGGAATTCCATTCGGACCTTGATAACCCAAAATCACGTTCTAAACCTCAATTTTTGAACTTAAGGAATCATATTTCACTATTTGGCTCCGAAACACACCCGGGTCATCCAAAACCCGTTCCGAACATACGCCCAAGTCCCGAAATTATCATACGAACCTACTGGAACCTTCGCATCTCGATTCCAAGTTCGTTTACTAAAAAAGTTGAACGAAGTCAAACATGGCCTTTAAGACCAACCTTAAGGAACTAAGTGTCCCTATACCACTCCAAACTCATCCAAACCTCGAACCACCCGTCCCCGCAAGTCATAAATCAGTAAAAGCAACTACGGGGAGTCTCATTTAGGGCATGAGCTTCAAGAATGGAAAATGATCGATCAGGTCATTACAACCCCTATATATCTGTATTTATTTTTAGAAATAATTTTTATATTAAAGTAAGTACTGAGGTAGACGTTAATTACGGGTATAACTCCAGAGGAATATAATATTACCTCTTTAACCAACTATATGTTTTCTGTCTTAGTGAATACTTTAAATTTTAAATATCACAATTTGAATCATATTAATGAAAAATCGAAGGCTATTGACCTCCAGACCGTATTGATTAGCTTTTCCCGTTCTCCTGTTAACTTTTTTGAAAAGAAAAAGTAATGCGTATAATTTTTTTCTTCTATATACAAAGAAGAAAAAAGGAAAAGAAAAGAATTTTTGTGGGGGGAGGCAGGGTTGGTTGGTGTGTCTATGATTTTTATTTAGAGTCAAATTCATGCATTGCATGCATGATGCATGACCTTATTTTAAATTAGTGTAAGAATCCACTTCCACGTACGCCATAATCAACAAAGCCAAAACCCATTAGAAAAAAGTACATAATGTTTTTCAAAAGATAGACCACATCTTACCTCAAAGTACGTGGTGCAGCGGATGAGGTTTCTCTTCCCTTAACCAGAGGACGCGGATTCAAATTCTGCGTAAGAAATAATACGTAACGACCCGACCGGTTGTTTTGAGCTCTAGCACTTTGTTCAGTGGTTTGAAGTCACGAGCAGCTCCATTTTAGGTATTATGACCTGTAGGCATGGTCGGATTTGAATTTCGGGAAGTTCAGAGTCAAATTGGAAAGAAAATTCTCATTTCAGAAGCCTTAAGTTGGAGAAATGGACTAAGATTGGAATTCTGAGTAAACGACATCCGAATCAGGATTTGAAGGTTCCTGCAGGTTCGTATGATGATTTCGGACTTGGGCGTATGTCCAGATCAGGTTTTGGATAAACCGGGAGCTTTTCGGCGTACATTGTGGAAGTCAGTATTTCGAAGAAAACTTCCTAAGTTTGGCTTGATGCGCATTTCACTGTTATTGATGTTCGTTTGGGATTCCGAGTCTGGGAATAGCTTTGTATGGTGATTCTGGAGTTGGGAGTGTGATCGGAAGTGAATTCTGATGTTCGTAGTTCATTTTGAAGTGATTTGGCTAAAGATAGAAATTTAAAGGTTTTTGAGAAATCCGATCGGAAGTAGGAATTTTGATATCGGGGTCGGGGATGAGATTTCGGAAGTTGGAGTAGGTCCGTAATGTCGAATATGACTTGTGCGCAAAATTTGGGGTCAATTGAAGATGATTTGACGGGTTTCGACATCGAATGTAGAAGTTGGAAATTTCTAAGTTCATAAAGATTGAATTAGGGTGTGAATCGTCTTTTCGGCATTGTTTGATATGATTTGAGGCCTCAAGCAAGTCCGCACTATGTTTTGGAATAGGTTGGCGTAATTGGATGGGGTCCCGGGGGCCTCGGGAGGATTTCGGGTTATTAACGGATCAAATTTGAAGTTCGAAGAGGAGCTGGAGCTGCTGGTGTCAGGTGTGACCGCACCTGCGAGGATTTGGCCGCAGGTGCGGCTTTGGCGCCACAGGTGCGAGAGTGGGCTGGCTTGGCTGGGATCACAGGTGCGATGGAATTTCCGCACCAGGGAAGGCGCAGATGCGGGCAATGGGTCGCAGGTGCAGATCCGGCTGAAGGAGAAGGAAGCCGCAGGTGCGGGCTCTTGGGCGCACTTGCAGAAGCGCGGGTGCGAGGACTGGATCGCAGGTGCGAAACCGGCCTGGGCAAAATGTTTCAAAACAAGGATCTTGGTTCATTTTCTCATTCTTATGGCTTAGGCGATTTTAGGAGAGCTTCGGGAGAGGAATTTCATCATCAATGTTAAGGTAAGTAATTTCTTCATGTTTTTAAGTTAAATAAAAGTTATATGCATGGATTAGACATGGAAATTAGTAGAAAAATTGGGATTTTGGAGGAAAAATCTAGAAATGGTATTTTGGATTTCAACCACGAATTTGAGCATGGAATTTAGAGTAAATTGTATATTTGAACTAGTAAAGCTATGGGTAGAATATATCTTCGAGAAATTTCGGATTCCGGGCACGTGGGCCCGAGGGAATTTTGGTCAATTCACTGAGCGGAGTTGGGAAATTATATAATTTGAAATTGTTACGAGTATTAGAATGATATTTCATANTACGTACGCACGAGGTAACGGGAGTCCGTGCGTAGCTACTATTATGTCATGTCCGGGTAGTCTAGGACCCACTAGCATCCCTTACGTGTTGTACATGTGATCCTGCCAATAATATTAGATTGATAATGCTATTGAGTTTGTAACTTATTTCCTACGAAGACTAGGGTGTACCTTCTTAATCACTTAGAAAGAGAATTGACTCCTTCGTGGATAATTGTATTTCGGATAAGGTTATATTATTGAATATTATTAACCTTGGCAAATGAAATTCGAGAAAAGATTTAAATACTAATTTTTGTGATTTTTAGAAGAGAAATTTGTCATTTACTTAAGTATTTGTTTTCCCGATGTAGTCGGGGTAGACTGTTGATTGTGCATGACTGCATGTGACCGCTTCGCAATTTACATTCCGCGAGTAGAGTGTTATCTCCCCCACTCACGTGGGAGCGGGCCGTACGCCACAGCGAGATTGAAAGAAATATTATGGTTCGGGCTGTTCGACCCTCGGCAATGCACAGAGATGATTATTATGATGGCTCAGGCCGATTGTCCTTATCCCGTATGCACATGCTAAATTGTTAAATGTTTTCATCGATTTTGAAGTGATAAGATATTTGGGGGAAAATAAAGAAGTAATTGTTTATTTAAGATATTTGGGGGAAAATAAAGAAGAAATTGTTTATTAAAGATATTTAGGGGTAAATGAGGAAGTAGTAACTGTTTATTTACTTTCAGTATTTATTTGAATTACGGTTACCCGCAATGCTTACTGTTTTATCGTCCTCGTATGCCTATTACTGATATCATATTGTGTTAAATTAATTTTTTGGACCTTAGTGAATGTTTAATTCGACCTTTCGTCACTACCTCTCTGAGGTTAGGCGGGCGACTTACTGAGTACAAGTTGTCTTCGTGCTCATGCTACACTTGTTGTGCATTTTTATTGCACAGGTACCTTCATAGCAATGTGTTTAGTTTTGAGACTTAGGCGAGCTGTATTATCCGGAGGCAATCCGCAGATGACATAGTCTCCCTCGTATTGTATTATATTTTATTTTATTTTCCTTGTCCAATTGTATTTTCGACAAGTTTTGTGGAAATTGTAAAATTCGTAGAAATTGCTCATGCACTTGTGACACCAGATTCTGGGATGTGTTTGGGATTTAATTTAATAAATGGAATAGTTTACCTATCGTATTTAATTGGTAAAATTTTATTCGCTATTATGACTTGTAAATGAAAGGTAACGATTTTAAAAAAAAAAAGGTGTTAAAACAGGAATTTATTTCAACTAATTAATGATTGGCTTGACTGATGGTGGTGTCCGGCGCCATCATGACCTTAATAGATTTTGGGTCATGACACAATCTTTGGTAGGGATTGTTTCCCTCCAAATGGGACCTTACGCGGTGCGAATCCCGATATAATCGGGCTTCAATGCGGATACCAAACACTGGATGAGAAACAAGACGATAGCTTAAGAAGAAGAAAAAGAATGAAGATTTGGAGATGCAAAGGAATTCAAGTAACGAGTGTTTAGTCTTTATTTTTTTTCTGGGTTCAGTTTCTATATATTGTTTGTGTTTTCACTCTTTAAAATTATAAAAACAGATTTAAATAACATTTTTTTCACTTTTAGCCCACACGATAAATTATTTATATTCGGTAGATAAAAAAGTGTATAAAAATTATATAAATTTATTCAGCTATTATTTTGAGAGCGGCTATACAGTGTAATTTTCCATAGGAAAAAGGTTAAAAATATTTGATAAGCACTTCATCAGGTTGTTACTTACTACTCTGGCATAAAATAAGAAGATGTAGGGGTTGTTTGGTAGGATGCATTAGATAAACTAATGCATGCAGTAGCTTTGTGTACTAATAATACCTTGTATGATACGTTTTTTGAATCTATGCATTATTTATGCAAGCATAGTTAGACACCTTATTTGGTATTATCCTATACATAACTAATACATAAGAAACCATGGTATTAACAATGCAATGGTTTTTAATGCATGCATTAGCTTAGTTAAAGAAAAAATTGTCCTTCAAAACTAATGCTTGATTAAAGTATGCTATTATATTAATGCAAATTTGAAATAATCCAAGTGGGAAATAAAATTACATCCCTAGTAAATAAATAATTACTTCGCATAACTTTTTTTTTAATAAATAAATATTCAGTTCTATACTACAGTATAGGTAGACAAATCAAATAATTTTTTTAAAACCTTTTTCACATAAAAACATTTCTCCACGTATGTTTCTTTTAAAATGATAAAGTGATAGATTGATTATGAGGGTATTTTTGTAAAAAAATAATTCTTTTAGAAATTGTGCAATGTTTTAATACATCAAACCAAGCAATGAATAAAAAATATGTCACCATCGGCATAACTAATACCAACATTACTAATGTTTTACCTTAAAAATGGATAACAATTGAATTTATAAGCAGTATTAAGGATATGTGAATTAATTCAATACAAGTGATGAATGACGTTAGATTAAGAAAATAAAAGACGTAATAAATGGTCAAACCAATGATAAAGGTGATTCCCAGCTCGGTTAATGGATGAACGAAGAACCTGCCATCACTTCCGAGCTTGCACTTATGAAGAACTAATGAACAAAAAGAAGAACTTTGAATAATTTTTAGAGACAGAGAGAATAGAAGTAAATTTTCTTGGTGTGCGTGTTACAATGTGTCTAATGAAAAATAAGATTTCCCTTTATATAGTGGGGGAGTTCTACCCTAAGTACAATCCTGGGAAAAGTAAAAATCTTCTGCTTCACTAATTACTGATTTTCCACCGATACGGGTCAAGATTCATGCCGTGATATCCGCTTGGGCACGGGCATCACAACCCTTTGTTAGTCATGTGCGGTTGCTTGGTAATGCTCTCCGAAATCCTGGGGTTCGAACCGAACTCGGAGAACATGGTCTTGATGCCCCTGAAGGTAGGTGTTTTTCTCGAGCCCCGATACGAGGGGCTCCTCGCTCTGGCTCCGATTCCTTACAGTCACGTCCCTGCTTCATTTGCCTTACCAAGAAGCCGAGGTGCTTAGTGGGCTCAATTTTACCCGTATACAGATAGTCCCATCGTTTCTCATAGGAGTAGGCTTGCCAAAATGATGAAAAATGACATATGCCTCCTGCTCCTTCCTTCGTATGCCATGACATGGTTGTCGAAATGTCCCCTCAGTCGCATTGTTTTGACTTTGGACATGTGTTGCTCATCGGTCGGTTGTCCCCGAACGCGAAGCGTCAGCTATTTCCTTATAAAAGCTTCATCCCTTTGTTATTTTTCTAATTTTCGACTAAATTATTACCTTCGGGTTTACCAGCGATCATCAAACCTTCATATCTTCATCCTTGTTCTTCAATCTTCATAGTGATTTCCAGATTTTACCTAGATTTATAAATCTTCATACTCTGTTATTCATCTTCAAAACCTGTTTTTGCAAAACTTTGCATTCTTTCTTCAAATTTTCAAAACCTACCCAGATAACAATGGGAAAAACATCGAAATTCGTTCCCTAACAAGTTGCCTCTTCATCTTCTCAACTGGTTGTTGGTACTAAAGCGGTTGCCTCTGAAGTAGTGGCCCTCGAAACGGCTTCCCCCGATGTGGTTGCTAACTAACCGGTCCTCGAGCCTCCCTTGAAATAGTTCATTCCCCAGGGCTACTCAATTGCATACGACTTTAAACTCGATAAGCCCGAGCGCCAACCGGACTGGGGTGAAGGAGTCACGAGGTACATATGCTCCGTGACTAGAGATGTTCTTCCCATAGTCCGAAAGGACTGCAAATGGGAGGGGAAGGACGTAGTAGTCCCTGAGCCCGAGGACACTGTTACTACCTACGTGGGGGGTACTTAAGTGTTTCCACTTACCCCTTCACACTAGGCCCGGTGGACCCGATCGTTCTGGACTTTTGCAAGAGGTACGAGGTGTGCCTCGGGAAAATCCATCCATTGTTGTGGAGGAAGCTTAGGATTTTGATCCTCCTTAATTACTTCGTGAACAAGACGGATCCTCGTCGGTTCACGATCGACCACCTACTTCATTTATACTGTCCCCGAATATTCCGAGGTGGACTGATCAAGCTTACTCGCCGGGCCATCAAGGCTCCCTTTCTGAGTATCGACTAAGATCGACACCAGGGCTGGTAGGGACGCTTCATCCAAGTGAAAACCGTGCATTTGATCCCCCCCCACCCCGAATACATGCCATTCCCTGAGAAGTGAATTGCGTCTTGTAAGTGCAATATCTCTTTAAACATCAAAATTTGTTTTCTTCAGTTTCGTTCTTCTTATTCATGCTTGTGGTTGTGCAGTTGTTGCCCAGATTCCAGATGCGGTTCCCCGACTAAAGGAATGGATCAAGGGAATATGTAATAAGATGTCGTACTTTGAGCGCACATGGTGCGAACTCTCGAAGGGATAATTGGAGGACCATTCTCATGGTAAGGCCTCTTTTTGAATATCCAATACCGCATTTCTATCTTTTATTACACTAACTCCTCTTCCCTTTTGTTATTGCAGGTTTTCCTAACACTACCAAACTTAGGCCTTCAGAAAGGGATGAGGATTTCCCCCGTCCGTTGACCCTCCGTTGCTACAATGGAGGGAAAGAATAAAAGGAAGAGAAAACCCTCCGAGGTGAAAAACCAAAGAAAAGGGTTCTCCGCAAGCCTAGGAGGGGCTCTCGTTCTAGGGCGCCGGATTCTGACTCTCTTCTCTCGCTTAGGCATGATCCGGAGGATTAACCTATTTTTGTTACCCATGGGACGACTTATCCCGGGGAATCGGAGACATCCGAGGGGGAGAATCATGATATCAACCACCATCCAACTCAAAAGACCGACGTAGATAACTGGGTGAAACTTCCTATGATGTCGGCTCTAATCCAAAGGAAGCACCTAGGGCAATTGAGATCTCAGGGATGCCTTCCTACACTGAGTCCATTCTAGAGAAGGCCCAAGTGAGAAAGTAAAAGTCCAATTAGGGGGTGTATGGTGCGGACGATCCCCTTCACTCATTTTCGAAGGTGTGGACTCATATGCTTTGGAAGAATTCTCTGGGATGGGCGACCTGGAAGTTCCAAAGAGGGACACATCCTTGGAAGCTGGCGGGCCTAGCTCGATCTTGAAGTTGATCAATCAGTTTCCTGATCTGAGTGTGGACCGCGGTCGCAAGAGATCGATTATATTGACCATCACGGAGGATGCCCGTGTTTAGTCTGCTCCTATGGGGGTAGCTAGCTACCTCCGATGCCTGACTGAGGAGGATCAGAAAAAAATGATTGAGTTGAACGTGCCATGCCTTTTCAATGAGGCACAGTAGGCGCTAAACCGATTAAGGCATCATTTCTTTCCATCGATCTATTGTTATCTGTGTTTGATGTTTTTTCAAATTTTTCGCCCTTTTGCAGGCCTCGGTACTTTACCACAACAGTTCCTTCTGTACCGGGTTAAGGTCAATCAACTCGAGCTCGAGATCAAGGATCTTGCCCAAAAAAGGTACATGTACAAGCTTCTTATAGAGCAGCAAGAGGGTTCGCCAAGAACCTCCAGGCCAAGCTGGATGCAACTCAGAAAGAAGCATCAGCTTAATGAAAGAGCATGCTGACTTGGTGGAAAAGGTAAAGGTTTTTGAAGAGTTTGGTCGCAGAGTCTAACAACAATACCCCGCAGGTCCAGCAGAAGATCGACCAGATCGACTAACTCTGCAACTAGATGGACGAGATCCAAGTAATGGTCGATAGGTGGAAAAGCAAGATGGACTTGCTGGCCTCAGAGAAGGAGACTTCCCAGGCCAAGCTATCTTTGGTGGAAGTTCAGCTTCAGGTGCGAAGGAGAAGACTGATATACTGGCTCAACAAAATGAGGATCTCCAAGAACAACTAGGCTCGAACATCGTTGAACTGGATGCCCTTGTTAAGGAGCTCGAAATAACGAGGTCCAAGTTGGAGATAACATCGGTCGATGCTGACGAGATGGTGGCCCAATACCAGGCCGATGATGAAGCAACCGAGGCCCAGCTAAAGACCACTGCTGAGTACGTAAGGCGACTACGCTGAACAGAGACCCTCGAAGAAATCCATGCCCGAGGCTTCCACCTATCTGCCGAGATCGAGGAGGCAAAAAGACTTAAGGTTGAGGCCAAGAAGTTAGTTGAACCCCAAGATGAGGAGGGCTCCAAGGGCTCTGAAGAATCCGAAGGCCCCGACTTTTCTAGTGATGAGTGGGGCTCCGGTGAACATTAGGCGTAAATGCCTTAGGATCTTTTTTTGTTTTTGTATCCTTTGCATATTTTTTGTTGATGCTGTTTTTGTTGGGCCTTTGTAAGGATATTCCATAATATATAAAAGTTTTCCCTTTTGGAAACTTTCAAGTTTATTGTCTTAGCATCCTTTTACAATTGCAAATATTTCTAATGTCTTAGCACATAATCAAACATAGTAACCGGAAATTTCCCTAAGATGTTTGCTTAAATGTTTTTATAATATGCCTTTGTCGAGGATAACCTTTGAACATGTTTAGAATTTTGTTGAAGGCCTTATGTTTTGATTACGGGCTTCAGACGTCTTCGAACTATTTTTAGGGTGGCCGTAGCCTTTTAGGTTTAGACACTGTCTAATAGGTCTTGTGCCTCCGAGTTTCGATAACCCGAGTCTTCCAAACTTATTTCGGATGACAGTCCCCGAGTGGGGGTAGCCCTTGGGGATCGGATAGGGGTGGCCCTTGGGCTTGATAGTCCTCGTGTAGGAATAACCCTTAGGCTCAATACTTTTAAGAAGCAAAAGGGTGTATTTGCAAGTTAGAAACATTCTTTCATTTCTGTGTATAACGTACAAGATTGTAAGCGTGTAAAAGCTCGTAATATGGCTAAGGTGGCCTACACGAGCATGGTTCACTTGACCGTTTGGCCCTTATAGTAAATCCTAACCACTGTGCCTAGACTGTTTAAGCACAAAGTTTTCTTCCTTCCTTGCTAAGAAGCTCGACCAAGGGTGATGGCCCCTAATATTCAAGGTCGATCTTGAGAGAACTCGGATACTGTTGATGAGACCATTGACTCTAATTTCAAACCGGTTTTTGATTCTAAGTTAGTAGTCACATTGTCCTTTGGTTGTTGCATGCAAGTGTTAGTCTGATTCGTAATATTATATTTAAAAAAAGGTAAATAAGGTCGTACCTTAGCAGTGGTACCGCTTTAAGTGTGTCACATTCCAGTTATTCGCTAGTTGTGCACCATTTTCTGCCTCGAGCTTATACGAACCCTTGCCAGTAATCCCGATGACTCGATATGGTCCTTCCCAATTCGGTCCCAGCTTCCCTTCATTTGGGTTATGGGTGTGCATTGTTACTTTTCTTAACACCAAGTCCCCGATATTGAAGTGTCGAAGGTTAGATCTTTGGTTGTAATATCTTTCTATCCGTTGTTTCTAGGTAGCCAATCGGACTAGGGCGACCTTGCACCTCTCATCCAATTGTTCCAGGCTCGTGCTTATGGCCTTACTGTTTGATTTTTCGGTCGCATATCAATAATTGAGGCTCGATTCTCCCACCTCAACCGGTATTAGTGCTTGGGCACCGTAGACCAACGAAAACAGAGTGGCCCCGGTACTAGATTTTGAGATCGTATGGTATGCCCACAAGACTTCGGGCAGAATTTCCTTCCATTTCCCTTTGGCATCGGTCGACCATTTCTTAAGGTTTTAAAGTATGGTACTATTCGTAGACTCCACCTGTGCTCGAAAAATTTGCTTATTTTGCTACCGATGAACTATTTCCCGTTATCACACACTATCTCAATCGATATTTCGAACCAGCATATTATGTGGTCCCAAATGAAGTCAATGAACTCTTTTTCCCAGTCCTTCTCGAATTCTCCAGCTTCGACCCACTAAGAAAAATAGTCAGTCATAAATAGTATAAATTGAGCCTTACCGGGTGCCCACGGCAGAGGACCGACAATGTCTATTCCCCATTACATGAACGACCAAGGTGAGAGAACCGAATTTAGTAGATCCCCATGTTGATGGATCATTGGTGCATGCCTCTGATAGCCGTCGCATCTCCGTACAAAGTCCTTCGCATCTTTCTCCATGTCGATCCAGTAATAGCCAGCTCTGATTATCTTACAAACCAAAGATTTTGCCCCCGAATGGTTTCCACAGGTGCCTTCATGAACTTCCCTCAAAACATATTCGGTGTCCCCCGGACCTAAGCATATGGAAAGTAGGTCATCGAACGTTCTTATTAACAGATTACCTTCGGATAGTCTAAACTTGGCCACCTTTCATAGGCAGCTTCCTAGTCTTCAGGTAGTGTATATACTTGTTCCACGAGTCCCAAGTATAAACTTGTAGAGTTTATTTTGGCATGGACTTCTTCCACTTTCGACTTCATGAGATGTATGACTGTTCCTGAGCTGAATTCATCGTCATCAACTGATGACCCCAAGTTATTCAGAGCACCGGCTTCGCTATTTTGATCCGGGGGTACGTGTTGTAAGGTCCATTCCTTGAATTGATGCACCGTTAAATACCTATAATTTGTACATGTTCCTTCATATTTGTTCCTCTTCACTTCGAATGTCCCATTGACTTGATTTACCACAAGGAGGGAGTCGCACTAAACTTCGACCACTTCATCCCCAGGATTTTAGCCAATTCGAGACCTGGAATCATGGGCTCATACTTGGACTCATTGTTAGTCAATTTCACAGTTCTAATAGATTGACTGATTACTTCACCCGTAGGCGGTTTCAACACGATGCTAAGTCCGGACCCCTTTGCATTCAAGGCACCATCTATAAAGAGGTCCAGATTCCCGAGAAAATCCCCGAGGTTAACAACAATTCCATTTTGACTTTGGTTATTAAGGTCGACATGAATTCGGCCATGAAGTCTGCAAAAATTTGAGATTTGATGGTAGGAGTTGATATTCGATATCGTACCCGCTAATTTCTAATGTCCATTTGGCCAATTGGCCTGAGAGCTCGGGTTTTTTAATTATGTTCCTTAGTAGGTAACAAGTTACGACACACATGGGATGGCATTTAAAATATGGCTTTAACTTTCTGGAGGCTCTTAGCAAAGCGAGCTCCAATTTCTCTAGGTGAGAGTACCTCATTTCAGCCTCGTCTAGAGTCCTGCTAAACATAATAGATAGGAAATTGTGTACCTTTATCTTTCTAGACTAAGACTCCACTTACCGCTATCTCGAATAAGGTATAACTGCTCGTGTTCCTTTGGAGTATAGAGCAAGGGTGGACTCGAAAGGTAGCATTTGAGTTCTTCCAAAGCTTCTTGGCACTCTAGGGTCAATGAAAAACTATTCTTCTTCTTCAATAATGAGAAGAATCGATGGCTCTTATCGGAGGACCTCAATATGAACCGGCCCAGGGCGGCTATGCCTCCGGTTAGCCTCAGAACGACCTTTACATTGTCCACCACGGTGATATCTTCTATAGATTTGATTTTTCCGGGATTGATCTCGATTCCTCGGTTGGACAACGTGAACCCAAGGAACTTTCCGGATCCGACCCCGAATGCGCACCTCTAGGTTCAGCTTCATATTGTATTTCTTCAGTATGTTGAAGGTTTCCTGCAATTGTTTCAAATGGTCTTTTGCTCGCAGGGACTTAACTAACATGCTTTCAATGTAAACTTGCATTGATTTTCCTATTTATTCTTAGAACATCCAGTTTACGAGGCGTTGATAAGTGGCACCGGTGTTTTTTACTCTGAAGGCCATTATGTTATAACAATAGGTTCCGAATTTAGTGATAAACGAAGTTTTTGCTTGATCGCTTGGGTCCATCCGGATTTGGTTGTACCTGGAATAGGTGTCGAGAAAGCTGAGTATCTCGTGCCCAGCTGCTGCATCGATCATGTGATTGATGTTATTGTCACGACCCCAAATTTCCTCCGTAGCATATCGTGACAGCACTTAGTCTCTAAGACTAGGTAAGCCTAACAATATGCGGAAACATTAAATAAGAGATTAAAACTTGAACATACCAACATTTTCATAAATAAAATCAACAAAAATTCAATACGTACAATCACAAAACTTGGTGAGATATAAGTCACAAGCTCTAGATACAGTATCGAACAATCCTATACATTATTTTCTATCAAGATGTAAGGAAATATGAAAAGAACGGGATAGAAGGGAACTCCGAGGCTTGCTGGCGTGGGCAGGTGTACCTTGAAGTCTCTAATAAGGAAGATACACAACGTGCTAACACTGAGGCTGATAGGATGTACCTGGATCTGCACAAAATATGTGCAGAAGCGTAGTATGAGTACACCACAACGGTACCCAGTAAGTGCCAAGCCTAACCTCGGTAAAGTAGAGACGATGTCGAGTCAAGGGCCTACTGGAGATAATAAGAAATAAGACAGTGATAATAACAACACAGGATCAAGGAAAGCTAATACAACACGAAAGAAAAATAAGAATTTTACATGTTTAGGGAAACAAGAACCAAATAATATAGAAAATAAAGATATCAATAGGGTCAATCCCGAGGTACCGCCTCGTAGTCCCAAATGGTAAAACAAAATCATAGTCTTTCCTTATATTACTGCGAGATTATTTATATTTGGATTTTGAATCATTATTCCAAAATCACATCCCACGTTTTAACCCATCTTATCACACCGCATGGCTTCTAGTAGTTCCCCTATAGCCACGCGTATCAAACCCACCTTATCTCACGGCATGATTTTCAACACCCAGACCTTATACCACCGGATGTGTATCAATAATCACAATGGCACGGCAGAAACCTCGTGCAACAATAACAACTGCATGGTAGAAACCTCGTGCGAACAATAACAACTGCACCGCAGAAACCTCGTGCAACAATAACAACAACACGGTCGAAACCTCGTGCAAACAACCAAATAATCACCTCAAAAATAACAAGAAATAAAAAATAGAACAACTGAATAAATCATATTCCAATTATAGCAATTTTAAATAAATAATTCCCATAGTTAAGAAATGAATAAGGAAATCAAGAAAAAAATAAGTAATTCAACTAAACATGTGATACAAGTTGAAAATAGGTGATAAGACAAGTAGGAATGTGAAATTAGGCTAAACATAATGATTATAACGTGCTAAAGTAACTCAATTAAGGCATGAAAAGGAAACTACGTAGCAAAAATCAAAATTTCAACATTTAGCTCGTGTATGAACTCGTCAGGTTGCGTACACGGCCTTCACATATCACAAATTATCACCAAAATACCAAATCCTAAGGGAAATTTCCCTACACACAAGGTTAGACAAGTCACTTACCTCAAACCACGCTCAATCAATCAATTAGAAGGCGTTTCCCCCTGATTTTCCAACTCCAAACGGCTCGAATCTAGCCAAAAAATTTCATACTATAAATATAAGTATAGGAAACTAATTTAAATGATGAAATTATGACTATAGCAATAAATTGAAAAATCGCTCCAAAAAGTTGACCCGGGCCCACATCTCGAAACCTGAAAAAAGTTATAAAATCTGAAAATGCATTCAATATCAGGTCCAATTATACAATAATTATCCAAATTCGACCTCTTTTATCCTTTCAAAACCCAAAAACTTGGTCTAAGGTCTTCTGTACATTTTCCCCAATTTGAAACTCCAAAACCATAATTAACAGTATATTCATGGGAATTAATAAAAAACGAGTCAAGAATACTTGCCCAAATGCTGCCTCTAAAAATCTCAAAAATTTCGCCTCAATCCGAGCTCTCGAAGTCCTAAAAATGAAAATGAAGCAAACCCTCGAAAAATCTTCTTTTCTTCCAAGTTACGTCGCACCTGCGACCTTACTGCCGCATATGTGGCTCCGCACCTATAGAATTTCCATCGCATGTGTGGTAATGACTAAGCCTAGCATACTTCCTCACACCTACGCATGCGCGCTTGCGGAAACTAAGTTGCACATGTGCTTCTTGTCGCATATGCGCTCTTCTCCATCGAAGAAGCGATGTCGCTTCTGCAGAACGATTGCCGCACCTGCAAGACATGCCTAGACTACCCTCTCTGCTTCTGCGTTCCACTGCTCGCGCATGCGAGTCCGCACCTGTGGCCAATCCCTCCGCATGTGCGATGACACCAAAACTGGGAGCTTCAGCATTTGCACAAGTCCAAATTTTTTTCAGATATCGATACGAATCACACCTAGCTATTGGAACCACCAAAACTCCATTCCGTAGTTGTCTTCACACAAGTCAAACTAAGTCAACTCGTACGACTTAAACTTCCAATTTATGGACTATGTGTCCCATTCCACTTCGAAACTCTCCAAAACCCAACACCAAGCGCCTCCGCAAGTCACATAACCATAAAATAAAATATAGGGAGCAAAAATTAGCGATCCAGGCTAATACTCTCAAAACGACTGTCCAAGTCGTTACATCCTCACTCTCTTAAAATAAATGTTCGTTCTCGAACGAATATAGAGACATACCTGAAGTGGTGTAAAGATGAGGATAACGGCTATGCATATCATGCTCGGTCTCCCAAGTCGCCTCCTCGATTGGATGACCCCTCTATAGGACCTTAACTAAAGCAATGTTCTCTGACCTCAACTTTCGGACCTGCCTATCCAAAATGGCCACCGGCTCCTCAACTATGTTAGATCCTAGTCAAGTTGGACTGAGCTGAAGTCTAACACATGAGAGGGATAGTCGTGATACCTCCGGAGCATAGAAACATGGAAAGTTGTACTAGGTGGTAGTGCAAGTCTATAGGCCACCTCTCTAACCTTCTCAAGAATCTCAAAAGGTCCGATATACCTAGGGCTCAACTTGCCCTTCTTCACGAATCTCATAACACTCTTCATGGGAGAAATCCGGAGCAAAACCCACATAACTCTTCTATTTGGATTTGGATGTACTAAGTCGATCCTGAATCAATTTAGCCTTTTCCAGAGCATCCTGGACACAGTCTGTACCCAAAATCCTAGCCTCACTCGGCCGGCTCAAACCAACCCACCGGATACCGACACCATCTACCATACAAAGCCCCATACAGGGCCATCTGAATCCTCCACTGGTAGCTATTGTTGTAAGCAAACTCCGCAAGCGGCAAAAACTGATCCCAAAACCCCCAAACTCCATCACACACGTACGAAGCATATTCTCCAATATCTGAATAGTCTGCTCAGACTGTCCGTCCGTCTGAGGGTGAAACATTGTACTCAACTCCACCCAAGTACCTAACTCATGTTGTACAGCTCTCCAAAACCGCGATGTAAACTATGTACCCCGGTCATAAATGATAGATACCGGCACGCCATAAAGCATGATAATATCGCGAATGTAAACCTGAGCCAACAGCTCCGAAGTGTAAGTAGTCACCACTGGGATGAAATGATCTGAATTGATTTATCTATCCACAATCACCCAAACTGCATCAATCTTCCTCTGAGTCCGTGGGAGCCCAACAACAAAATCTATAGTGATCCGCTCTTATTTCCACTCTGGAATCTCTAGCTTCTGAAACAATCCACCTGGCCGCTAATGCTCATATTTCACCTACTGGCAATTTAGGCACCGAGATACATACCCCACTATGTCCTTCTTCATTCTCCTCAGCCAATAATGTTGCCTCAGGTCATGATACATCTTCGCGACACCTGGATGAATGGAGTACCGCGAACTGTGAGTCTCCTGGAGAATCAACTCATGCAAACCATCTACATTGGGTACGTATAGCCTGCCCTGCATCTGTAATACACTCTCATCTCCAATATTGACCTCCTTGGCATCAGTGTGCTGAACCGTGTCCTATATTTAGTCAAACAGGCATATTTCACAGAATGATAGTTGTACCAAAAATAATGCAGATATTGTAAGCTGCAATCACCAGTGATNAAGATTACAAATAAAGTTCTTCTACCCATGTCTTTGACACAAGTACATTAAAGGCAAACAAAAGGTGTCACTAACATATTAGGAGATTAGCCTTGTACTCAAAAAAGACCAGTCAATCGTGTCACGTCATAAAGATCTCTTCCTTTTCATTTTTCTAAGAAAAACTGAGATATTCTTAAAATAAGACGGCCACTATGCGCGTTAGGCAGATTTTACCTTCCTATCGAAAAGCTTATGACAAAAGCCTCCTTGCCCTTGTATAGAGTATCTAGAACAGTTTCACATAATTTAAGGAAAAACAATATAGAGATAAGGAAAAATCCAAAATGGATGTTTAATTTTGTTAACATAGAAGGGTATATAGGAGAGTACACATGAAATATCAAATCCAA
>MDKI01040286.1:0-47897 GCA_005239505.1 Nicotiana paniculata | reverse complement strand
TCACTAACAGGCTCACAATGTCATGAAACTAGCCCGACAACAATGATATGATGTATCAAAAAATAATAGCTGAGACTGAGTTATGGTATGAATGCATGGATATGACTGAGTACGACATATCAATAAAATCAGTACGATGACAGTAAGAAACGGCCACTATGGGTCCAAACAGTATCAGCATAATGCCTAAACATGATATCTAGCATAATTGACAACTTAACTACTTTATCACATGGTGGAAACACAGATATCAGCAAAGTAGGACCACTAAACAATGTCATAGAAGCAACAGAGTCTCAATTCACATGGTGCACGCCCACACGCCCGTTACCCATGTGCATCACCTAAATACCAAAAATAACATGAATGGTGAGGTTTCCTACCCTCAGCACTAAGTTTAGAAGAGTTATGTACCCTGAACAAGCCAATACTAATGTCGAGCAAGCCAAGCAATGCTCCAAGGGTGCCATCACGCGCGTAGCGACCTCCGAACGGCTCAAAACTATCTAAAAGCAACTCAAATACATCAAATAAAGACCAAGAAAAAATTTTCAAATGATAAAGATAGAATCCTTAATTAAAACCCAAAACCGGCAAAAAAATCACACCCGGGCCCTGGCTCAGCAATACCACGTACCTGCGGTCTTTAAGTCGCTTCTGCGATCGCGCTTCTGCGCACTTGAACCACATCTGCGGTTGCGCAGGTGCGTCCAAGCACCCACACCTACGATCCTTACCCCCAGCTCCCTTTCTCGTTTCTGCAACTCCTCTAATGCTTTTGCGGCCATCGCACCTGCACAAAACCAGTCGCATGTGCGATTACACCAGAAGCAACAGCCACCAGCCTTAGCCAAAATTTCCAAAATGCTCCGAACCTCGCCAGAAACTCACCCGAGCCCCTCAGAAACTCGTCCGAACATGCCAACAAGTTCCAAAACACAATACGGACCTACTCGAGGCCTCAAAACACACATAACAACATCGAACGACAAATCACCCCTCAAATCGAAATCTATGAACTTTGAACTTTCAATTTCCAAAACCCGCATCGAAGCATATTAAATCATCCCGGAATGAACCCAAATTTTGCACACAAGTCCCAAATGACATGACGAAGCTATTCCAATTCCCGGAAACACAATCCGAATCTATATCTTAAAAGTCAACTTTTGGTCAAACTTGTGAACTTTTCAAACCTTCAAATTTCCAATTTTTGTCAACTTGTGCCGAAACCTTCTTGAAACATCCAAATGCAAATCCGGGCATATGTACGAGTCCAAAATCACCATCCGGACCTAACGAAATCATCAAAACTCCGTTTCGGGGTCAAATTCACAAAAAGTCAAACTTGGTCATACCTTTCAAATTTAAAATTTCTAGTTGAGAATCATTCTTCCAAATCAATTTCGAATAACGTAAAAACCAAAACCGACGATTCACATAAGTCATAATACATCATACAAAACAACTAATGCCCGTAAACTACCGAGTAAAGTGCAAATGCTCAAAATGACCGGTCGGGTCGTTACATCCTCCCCCACTTAAACATATGTCCGTCCTCGAATGTGCTAAGAGCTGTCCCAAAAGCCATCAAACCATCGCATAACCTTACCATGCACACACTCGGAGGTGATCCCACGTCACTCTATCCCATATAGGTCCGATAACACAATATAATTGAAATTTCTCAATTCAACCTATCCTATAAACCTTAGAATCGAATTTTTCCAATATCCAAAATTTCTTATAAGATATGAAACTCGCAACCTACACACTGTATAAGTCTGAACAAGTCGTACCAAACTGCAACCATAACACGAGATACAATCACAGGATATACCACATGACTCAAATACCCTTAGCAAAATCTTCAATCACAGTAACTGCGCAGAACGACCCAATCCCGGTAATAAACCTCATACCTAACAAAACCACATTCTAAAACCTCCGTACATTGCCGATAATGAAAGAACACGCATAAACTCATAATCATTCATCAAATCAACAAGCCATGGAGCTCCCTCTCCTTCAGCGAGAACTATAGACAATTCCTAAGCCGACTTCCGATATTATCCTTCAAAATATACCGCAATTAAATCCGATAGAACCCATCCTATATCCGACGACTCTATCTTATCGAATACGAACTACTCTACTGACACGCAATGCTAATACTACTTAGAGCCGCAAATCGTGCAATCCATGCAACAATCCAAAGGTATTCAATCACGAAAATGACTCAATCAAGAGAACCGTCCCGCAAGCTCAACGGGTACCACCACAACGAAATGCTAAGAACTTAACACATACCGTAGAACCATCACCCGACTCTAACACAAAGGTTCATACCTCAACATAACCTCATTGCAATGCGAGACTCCATCCCAACGCTGGCCCATATCATATACCTCGAGTCACCCTGCTCAAAATCAGTAACCAAGCGAAATTCGACATCAAGGACCCAAAGTGCATTACTATAACCACGGAGAATCATATAAGACAATGCCATAGAAATCCCGAAACAACATAACCAATATGCCCTCAATCATGCAATACCCAATTACTCATCTCGCTCACATTCCGCTATAAGACCACAATATAACTGCACCGTATGTGCCTAAAACCAACGAATCATAAATCCTCGTAGCTTAGAAGAGTAACTCACACATCATTTCAGAATGCGAATAAGTTCAACAACAACTGAATGGTACATCCCTCAACAATGGCATTACGGAGCTAACCAATCCGACTCGGTGTAGAATGCACATCCTATTTTGGCCTATCAATGGACCCCCAAATCGACTTTGGTCACCCACAAATAGATAAATAACCCTCAGAAAGCACACAATGACTGAATCATAATGCATACTATCATCTAACTAGCTTCGGCCATGACTACGCAGTCTCCAAATCCATATCACACGAATCACCACATCTGATCCCAACTCCTCCGCCAGAATGTCTAACACATCTCTCATACACGATCCTCCTATTAAGAATCCACATAGAAAAATTTGAATATCAGCAGTCAATCAACTAGAAGAGTGCCGCAGTACCAGTGAAGTATCTATACATCAAAACACATTGCCCCTTCTGAAATGTATACTCTCATCAAACCATACCAAATAGTAATATCATTTA
The DNA here is from genome assembly GCA_005239505.1 of Nicotiana paniculata. Classification (NCBI taxonomy): domain Eukaryota; kingdom Viridiplantae; phylum Streptophyta; class Magnoliopsida; order Solanales; family Solanaceae; genus Nicotiana; species Nicotiana paniculata. The sequence goes on along the minus strand of MDKI01040286.1, from coordinate 44,756 downwards.
CCTAGTCAGCTGAAACCGTCCATGCTACGAATTTTATGACCTTCCTTTCAAAACTGAACTGTGACCTAGCACATGCAAATCTCAATCCCACACAACACACCGCATCCACCATGCCATCATATGAACAATACGAGAAATTTATATCCCACTCCTAGTCAAAAGCAACTACATACCCTGTTAGCTAAGGACCTTCTATTTGATTTCATCTGGGAGAAATTCACTATACACCACATGCTCCTCACGCCAGTAGGAAATATACCCCTCGAACCGTGGTAAAAACCATTGACAACTCTTCGAAAACCCATTTTCACACAAGCAAGCTATCAGAACCGAATCTCTCTAACTCAACCCAGCCATGCAAGTCGCCAAAACCAAGAGCATTGATACGAAACACCTGTAGAGACTAGTCACATCATAAGTACTCAAAGAACCAATCATACCCGTCACTGTGTTGATCCAACCTATTACCAAGTTGTCCTATTTCTCCAAGTCCTTTCCGAATTGCCTTCAAATTGATATTTCTCCTTGATAGAACACCACGATACCTAACCAAATTCACCACACAAGAGACCCTAGTATAAAACCACAATGCCCTAAGGACCATAAACCGCTGACTTCCCTCTTAAGCCCCGAAGCACCACAACCAAGACACCCCACTCTAAAGAGACCTTATGTGAACCTAAAATTGTTTCTTTCACCTTTTTGATACTGAAATGCAAAATCTTCAATGATATAAAAATGTCACAAGTCTCGACACCATACAATGTAACTCTCAGTTTCTAGCAATATACAAATCTTGAAAATTCCAAATCACTACCTTTAAATCTTGAGTCTATTTGAACCATTATTGAGAGTCATCCACTCTTCTCAAATCTCAATTAATCGACCAAACGGACCAAAACACCTCTGCCCCATTAGCACACCAATACCCAAGGGAGTAACCCACGATCCTAAGCAACCGAGCAAACCACGCACACTACATCCTTCATGACTAACCACTCAATCATTCCATGATTCCCATATACCCACAGAGTGTAATACAATTCGAATCCCGAAATTCCCTTTACTCCGGTCATCCTCAATCTCAACCCCTACAGTCATAGCTGATTCACTGGTATTACCTCAAACCGAAACCCATACAACACATAATCATGCAATCAACTCGTCGATAGCAGACTCCCACAATTGGCTCAAAGCCATAGATCAAAACACACAATAACTCACAATGCCCATACTTTATTACCGCCATAATACCGCAGAGCAATTCAATTAAATCCTTCATGAGCTCCTAAACGCAAACCATCTAATACTTTAAATTATCTGCAAACCTCGCATTCACCCTTGTAATAGTCAAGCCAACTCCCACAAGCGATCCAAACTCAAATTGCTACATATACCATTCACTGGTAAAAGAGAGCTCTCTACAAAACATCATAGGGACCACACAACCTCAGGACACCTCGCGGAGGTAACCCACCTGCTTTGCCTCAAACTGACGTCTCTCTATACTCTTCCACAGTCATAACTATTACACAATCACTTAATCTTACTGAGTCTGAACTCATAACACGACATGAAAATCTACTTCACTCCACAACTAAACAACATGAAAGGTCCTTCAACACATCCATGACTCGAGGCCATACACCAAATCAAGGCAGAAATCAAACACCCAATAATCCTTGCTACATCTCGATTAAACTATTCCCGTCACATTCGATATAAACACATCTCGCAGTCACATCATACTCACCACATAGTCATCCAATCACAAATTCCACTAATAAGGACACCAACAGACATATAAGTTCCAAAATCACGTGCTCACACAATCAAAATCTCCCTGATCAAGCTACAATCAAAATCTGGCCTCAGGTCCTCCAGACTGGACCATCATCAACACGCCAAATCACATCTCGCACCTCAACCATGGAATCACAGGCCATCGTGCAAAGCTGATACCGAGTGCTCATGTGCGCATACAGATGCGTGGAAGGAAATCAAAGAGTTACACTTCAAGCAGGATCAATGTTGCATGATAAGGAAAGAAAGATGGGAAGTATATCCTAAATGCCTTGCATCCTCTCGAAGATAGGTATGGACGTCATCATACTGATCCGCAAGACTCTAACAGACACTTGCTCATGACTTGTAGAACCTATGAACCTAGAGCTCTGATACCAACTTGTCACGATCCCAATTCCACTAGTCGTGATTCCACCTAACCTAACCTGTTAGGTAAGCCAACTAATAACTATCCAATATTCCAATAATATTAACAAGACAATAAAGTAAAGAAATTATCTGAGTCTTATACATTTCTCAAAGACTGGTAGTACAAATCATGAGCTTCTAAGAGTAGAGTTTACAAAGTTGAAATGAAATAAATACATAGTCTGTTTGAAAAGTACATAAACAGAGTTTTATAAACCTAAAGCTACCACGAACAAGGGGCAGCTACAATCGGGACGCAAGTACATCTTCAATCCAGCTCACATCGAACACAGTAACATCAACATCCAACATCTGCATGCAAGGTGCAGAAGTTTAGTATGAGTACAACTGATCCCACGTACTCAGTAAGTAACAAATCTAACCTTAGGTTGAAAGTGTTACATCTCGCATTTTCGTATGTTAAGGTTTCGTCTTCTGTTAATCGACGTAGACTCGGGATTGATATTATCTTGAGATTACACGCATTTATGCTATTTATAACAAGCGATAAGTAAGTGCCGTGAAGGATAAAGGGTAAACGAATCAAAGAAAATAAGTTTCATTGAAGGTTGTTGATTTGGATATCCGAGCTTCAATACCCGGCATTTATGGACTAATGCCATGCAAGGTACCCCATGACCACGACAGTGGGTACATAAAGTATATTAAAAATGAGTAGTATTTTAAGTAATTTGAGATATTTCTTAATTATGTCGATTATTAGTTAACAGGAGAATTAGCAAGTTAATGAAAATTAGTGGGTAATTAATTAATAATCTTGGACAAGACCAACGTGGAAGCCCCATTCAAAGAGTTGTGACTCTTACATTAGGAATGAAAGGTGGCACATGTAAGTATGTTGTGTGGCTTAGTCACTAGCATGTGGCGCCTAACCAAATATTAGAGATAGCCTTCATAATTCAATTCTAATCTCTTAAGGAACATTTTCAACCAATCTTTCCATTTCGTATAACGTTAAATCCTAATCTCTCAAGGAGAATTTCAGCAAGCACATCGAAACCTTACAATTCAAATCACTTCTAATCCAAGGAACATAGCAACGTTGTTGCTAAGTTCTTAAGGGAAAGGTTTAGCCAAGATTTTCATGGCATAGCAATGTGGTTGCTTCGAGATTTTCATACGACTTGCTCCGTGTTTTGTAGCAATTAACGTGTGTTAGAGAATTGACTCAGGTTTGTTAAGGTTGTTCCTTCCTTCTTTTTGGCATGATCTATACGACATAAGTGAAACGAGCAAATGCACAACTTCCATAAATTACTCTATTCGTAGAAATGCTAGAGATGTGTATATTCTTATTCTCCCATAAGTTTTATTATTCTATCGTCTATTCATGGGTCTTAGAAAATATGTAAGTTGATAAAGTCGACTTCATGATATTAGTCAGAGGCAAAATGGTCTTATGACACTCTGAAAGATTTTATTGACGTACTTATCATGCATTGCATTCATTTACACTGACCCATGACCAGACGGAGTTACATATGCACATATATGTATATATATAAATATATGTATATGGGATATGGAAAAAGGTTACAGATTTATATACATACCACCACCTGATCAATTGGTATATATTGACGATTTTGCGCACAGTTGCCGAGATGATATGATGGAATGCCCTCAGAGGCTTGATGATGTTATGTACACCTATACATATGCCTGATACAACATTTATACGTACGTGAATGACATTATAAATATTTCAGGATTTATAAAGTTATTTAAACTTACAGGTGAAATTCTTTATTCCATGTTTCATCTATGTCTTTTATTTACTGATCTTTATGCCTTTCATACTCAGTACATTATTTGTACTGACGCCCTATTTCCCGGGGCTTGCGTTTCATGCCCGCAGGTGCAGGTAGGCAAGCTGACGGGGCCCCCTCCTTAGGATCCTTGATCAGCGAGAGTTGGCGTGGTCCACTTGATCCGGGGGTGCTTTTGATTTTGGTACGATATGCTTGTATACATATATGGGTATGACGTGGCCCAGTCCTGTCCTTGTACAGTTGTATTTTCTACTAGAGGTCTATAGACAATATGTATAGTTGGATAGTATGCGGCATTGTCGGCTTCCAGTTTTGGATATGTAGTTGTCTATAGCAGCCTTGTCGGCTCGCCCCACATATTCTGCATGTATATGTACATATGCCTTTGGGCAGGTTTCCTTCATGTATGTTATTCTCGTAATAAGAAAATGTTATTCAAGTTTATACCTTGGACGCATGCGTAAGGGTGTTCGACAGGTAGGACTCGGGTACTCATTGCAACCCATCGGTTTGGGTCGTGACAAAAGTAGTATCAGAGTTGTTCTGTCATAGGGTTGTCTACAGACCGTGTCTAGTAGAGTCTTGCTTATGAGTGTGTTGTGAACCATACTTATAGACAGGAGGCTACAAGACATATAGGATGTTATCCTTTCTTCATATCTTAGATTGTGTGATATAAGAATTCATGTTCCTAACGATATGTTATATTTTTAGCAATGCCTCCGAAGACTACAGCCGCCCAGAAGGGAAAGTCCATGGCTGGTAAGACTATTAACCGAGCGCCACGAGTTGACAGGGCTCGGGGAGAGTCTCATAGTGAGATTCCATCTCAGACTTCATATACCCTGCCCTCTCCAGAAGAGCTCCGAGGGGCACCAGCTCCAGCGCCCGCCTCTGTACGTTCAGCCCCTCAGCCAGATGCACCAGGCCAGGAGATGAGGGATTTTATTCAACTATTAACTCGATTAGTAGTCGCGCAGGGTCGACGTCAGGAAGTAGGTATTGGTCATGCAGATAGGTTCATCAGTGCGAGGGTTCGTGATTTCATTAATTTGGACCGTCCTGTATTCACTGCGGCAGATCCAAATGAAGACCCTCAGGTATTTATCAATAGAATGCAAAGGACTTTGAGGGTAATAAATGCCATTACATTGGCTAGGTATTCTCCCACTATTGTATCTAAGATGGACGATAGAGTTCACCGGTTCGTGATGGGGTTAGAGCCACACTTTATTAACAATTGTATGTCGGTCTCACTTCAAGCAGGCATGGATATTTCTCGTATTTAGGCATACACTCAGGGTGTAGAGGAGCGTAAACAGAAGTAGAGGGCCGATCATGAGCATGATAAGGCCCAGAATAAGAGAGCAAGGTCTTCAAGTCCTTTTGGTTAGTTTTGAGGTGGTCATAGACCACAATACCCGAGGTATCCAGCCCAGCCATCGACGAGCGTGCCCCCTCAGTTTGGCGGTAAGGGATTTGATTGTTCCACATATTCAGGGCCTGGTCATAATTCCAGGGCCTCAGGTTCTTAGTATAGAGGTGAGTCAAGTTAGATGAGGTTGCCCTTGCCACAATGTGCTCAGTGTGGTAAGCAGCATGTTGGGCAGTGCCGTATGGGGTTGGGTGTTTGTTATACTTGTGGTTATCCGGACCACGTTATGAGGGATTGTCTGATGAGAGGTGATGCAAGCATAGCTCAGCCAGCGAGATCTGTAGCTGGTTCGTCATCATCAGTACGCCCCCCTGGGCAAGGTTCACAAGCACCAATGAGTCGTGGTAGAAGTAGAGGCGGAGCATCTAGCTCGAGCGATCCTCAAAATCGCATTTATGCGTTGGTAGGACGATAGGATCAGGAGTAATCTCATGATGTTGTTACATGTATATTATCAGTCTCCTCATATGATGTATATGCACTGATTGACCCATGTTCCACCTTATCATATGTTACTCCGTTGGTTGCTAGTAAGTTTGGAATAAAACCTGAATTGGTTAAACCTTTTGAGGTGTCTACACCTGTTGGGAACTGAGTGATAACTAAGCGAGTAAATAGGGGTTGTATAATAGCATTTCATAGTCGATATACCATAGCGGACCTAATCGAGTTAGATATGATTGAACTTGATGTTATAATGGGTATGGATTGGTTGGCTTCTTGCCAGGTCAATGTCGATTGTAGATCAAAGGTAGTCCGATTTCAATTTCAAGGGGAGCCTGTTTTGGAGTGGAAAGTTAATACGGTGTCGCCGAGAGGTATATTTATTTCCTATCTCAAGGTAACGAAGATGATCAAAAAGGGTTGTATTTATCACTTAGTTCGGGTTCAGGACGTGGAAGTAGAGTCACCAACCATTCAGTCCATCCCAGTGGTTAATGAGTTTCCCGATGAGCTTCTGGCTCTTCCGCCAGAGCGAGAAATTGAGTTTGCTATTGACCTACTACCAGATACTCATCCAATATCTATTCCTACCTATAGAATGGCCCCCGCATATATGAAAGAGTTGAACGAACAACTAAGGGACTTACTTGAAAAAGGCTTTATCAGACCTAGTACATCACTGTGGGGAGCGCCTCTCTTATTTGTAAGGAAGAAATATGGTTCCTTACGGATGTGTATTGATTATAGACAGTTGAATAAGGTGACGATCAAGAATAAGTACCCACTCCCGAGGATTGATGATTTATTTGATCAGTTGCAAGGTGTCAAGTGTTGTTCAAAGATAAACTTGAGGTCCGGGTACCATCAGATAAGGGTTAAGGAGGAAGATATTCCGAAGTCAGCATTCAGGACCAGATATGGGCACTTTGAGCTTCGTGTTATGTCGTTCAGTTTGACCAATGCCCCAGCAGTATTCATGGATTTGATGAACCGCGTGTTCAGACCCTTTTTAGATTTGTTTTTAATTGTATTTATTGACCATATATTGGCTTATTCTCGTTCAGGGACTGAATATGCAGATCATTTGTGTACTGTGCTCAAGGTTCAGAGAAAGGAAAGTTGTATGCAAAATTCTCTATATGTGAATTCTGGTTAAACTCTGTAGCTTTCCTTGGGCATATCATTTTGGGTGTTGAGAAAGATTGAGGCAGTAAAGACTTGGCCTAGACCCACAACACCGACGGAGGTTCGTAGCTTTCTTGGTGTGGCAGGTTATTATAGGAGATTTGTAGAGGGATTTTCTTCCCTTTCAGCACCTTTGACAAAGTTGACTCAGAAGGGAGCAAAGTTTCAATGGACTGATGCTTGCGAACGGAGTTTTCAGGAATTGAAGGACAGATTAACTTCAGTACCGGTTCTAACGCTCCCAGAAGGGACCGATGGTTCTGTTATCTACTGTGACACCTCGAGCGTTGGGTTGGGTTGTGTGCTGATGCGACATGGTTAGGTTGTAGCTTATGCTTCTAGACAACTAAGAAAGCACGAGAAGAATTACCCGACCCATGATTTAGAGCTAGCCGCGGTGATTCATGCACTAAAGATGTGGAGGCACTACCAATATGGTATTCATGTTGATATCTATATGGATCATAAGAGCCTCCAGTATATTGTCAAGAAAAAGGAATTGAATCTACGTCAGAGGAGACGGTTGGAGCTACTTAAAGACTATGATGTTGATATTTTATACCATCCGGGGAAGGCGAACATAGTAGCCGACGCCCTCAGCCGTAGATCTATAGTAGCCTGTCATATTTACAGCCAGAGAACAGGGAAATAACCCATGAGATTCATCAGCTAGATAGTCTTGGAGTTCGGTCGGTGGACTCAGGTGATATTGGAATTAATATTCAGGATACGACAACATCCTCCTTAGTAACTGAAGTGAAGGAATGCCGGTACGAGGATCCTGTGTTAGTTCATTATAGGGATACAACCCCTCAGAAGGAGAAGACCTTGTTTGAGATTACAGAAGATGGGGTCCTTAGATCTCGAGGATGATTATGTGTCCCTAATGTTGTAGGGTTGCGTCAGCAGGTTATGGGAGAAACTCACTATTCTTGTTATGCAATCCATCCAGCAGCAACAAAGATGTACCATGATATCAGGGAAGTATATTGGTGGGACGGAATGAAAAAGGATATAGTGAAGTTTGTTGCTCAATGCCCTAACTGTCAGCAGGTCAAAATTGAGCATCAAAAACCCGGTGAATTATTGCAGGCTATAGAGATTCTGACTTGAAAGTGGGAAGTAATCAATAAAGCATGAAGGAGTACTCAATATAGGGTGACCCAACTTTATATACCGACTTATACATATGACGTACGGGCCTATAAGGCCTGCATGATCCTTAATATACTCAAAACATAGGCCGACAAGGCCATACAAGTATCCATATACATGACATCTGTCTACAAGCCTCTAAGAGTACATAAATATCATAAAGGTCGGGACAGGGCCCCGCCATACTAAACAATACATGTCCAAATCATACGGACCAAATAAGCAACTCCGGAGCAAATGGAGCACACCAACACCTTCCACTGAGCTTATAGCCTACTTGGAGGACTCTCAACTTATCTATCGCGACCTGCAGGCATGAAACGCATCGTCCCCTGGCAAAAGGGACGTCAGTACAAATAATGTATCGAGTATGTAAGGAATGAAAATCAGTAAATAAAACACATGAGAGAAACATGGAGTAAAAGACTCAACATACAAGTTTGAATAGCTCTGTGAATCATTTCATATTTATAATGTCATGCATATGCGTATAAATGTCGTACCTTGCATAGGTATATGCGTACATAACATCATCAAGCCTCTGAGGGAATCCCATCATATCATCTCGGCCACTGTGGGCAAATCATCAACGCATACCAGCTGATCAGGTGGTGGTGCGTATATAACATCGTAACCTTTTCCCATATCCCATAAACATATAATATACGCGTATATAATACTATCTGGTCATGGATCAATGTACATGTATTAAAGCATGAAATTCATAAGAAGTGCGTTACTAAAAATTTTCGGAATGTCATAAGATCAATACGCCTTTGATTAATATCATGAAATAGACATTATCAACTTACGTATTTTCTGAGACCCATGAACAGATGATAGAATAATAGGACACATGGGGAATCAAGAACATAGGCACCTCTAGCATTTCTATGAATAGAGTCATTTATGAAAGTTGTGCATTTGCTCGTTTCATTTGTGTCATATGGATCATGCCAAAAGGAAAAAAGGATAGTCTTAACATACCTGAGTTGATTCTCTTAACAATCCATACGACAATCGCGACAAAACATGTGATGGCAAGATCGAAGTAGGAAACAATTCGTATGATATTCTTGAGAAAGATTGCACCGTACTCCCTTAGAATCGCAAATTCTCACGTTGTTAAGTAGTCTTGTATGAATTTTTTTTAAAAAATTCACATGATATCTCTTTTTTGTGAATTTGATCATAATCTTGTATGATACTTGCTGAAGCTTTTATTACCTTGTAGAGATACAAAGTGAATTTAGAGAGGTCTTTAAGTCTTTGGGTGTGGGGCCCACTTATGTGGTGACTTAGCCACAATAACCTTCTAAATTTGCCACCTTTCACATGAATTTAAGAGTCACTAGGTGGGCATAGTGTGCTGCCACATTGGGGGAGGATTAAGCTTGTCCAAAGATCTTAATCAATTAGTTAATATCCCACTAAAATTCACTAATTACCCAATTATTCACAAAATTAAAAATTATCTCAAATTACTTACAATACTACTCACTTTTAACACATTTTATGCACCCTACTATCATGGTCACGTGGTATCTTGTATGGCACTAGTCCAAAAATACCGGCTATTATAGCTCAGACCGTATTTCATCTCAAATGACAACCTTCAACGAAACTCATTTTCCTTGATTCTTTTACCCTCTAACCTTCAAGAATTTACTTATCACTTGTTTGAGATAAGATAATGCTTATAATCTCAAAATAATCTCATTCACGTACTTACGTCGATTAACTTACGACAAAACTTTAATGTATGAAAATACGTGATGTAACATCTCATTTTTGAGATTTCATCAACTTATGGCGTACGTTCACGTACGAAAATATGGGGCGTAATATCATTCCCCCTTTGGAACATTCGTCCTCGAATCTTGACTGATTGACTTGTTATTATCATAACATATAGCTCTTGCGAATACTTTAGTACTCTCCTTGCCATCTAGGCAAATGTTCTGTGAATAAATTCAAAGGCCAGGGAATTCCCCTCTTTTGGCCTCTTTCTCACACCACGACTTGAGGTCGGAATTCTTTCAATCTCGCAACAGTCTGTACGACTTTGTCCTTGTATGTGCGCCTATACGACTCTTCTCTATTTTTCATCCAGCTTTTAGCTAATCCCTAGGCCTCTCTTTGTGAACGTATACAGAATTATGACAATTTGTACCTCTGAGCATCTATGGCTTTACTACATCTAAAAAGGTCATACTATACCATAACTCTTACTTCGATTTATTATTACTAAGGTCTGCTACCAAACTCCAGGTTACTCTCTTTGCTTATCCCATATGTATAAATCTAAGTCCTTTAATGCTTCCTCATTGTTGTTCATCTTAAGAATGACGGCCTAATCTCATCTCATGCTTTGTAACTTTTATCCATCCATTGTTGATTAACCTCAATGTTGATCTACAATTTACCACTGATAACTTGAAACCTCCTATATAATCACTGCGGCTTACGTTGCATCGAGAAAGATTTTAAGTGATTTTCCTGATCCACCTGGGGGCGATACCATACTTCTATAACCGTATTTCATAGCATCCCAATGTGATTCACCTTACATGGGTATTTTAATCCTGCGCCATCCGTGAAATCCCTTTTTTTCTTCAAATCATTACTCAATCGAAGGCCCAAACGTCATCCTTTATCTATCACAATTACACCCTTATTCTACTACCGGGGCAGCATTCCATCTTTTCTAAATGTTATTAATCTTAGACTCCTTTGATTTCATTCAGGCTATACTGAGCTTTCTATAACTTATAGAAACCATTAGCTCTCTTGTTTTCATGAGCTTAATCCCGAGGACTTGTCGATTCTCGTCACCTTCTCACTCGCCTTTCTTTTTCCTTACTAATGTATTCCTAAAATATTGTCGTTCTACCATACTTTAGCTTGCGACCTACACATATCTGTCTATAATACACACAACCTTCCTTCAATTTGCTTGCACCATAGATTTCCTTATGTCATTCTGGAACATCAAGCGAGACATCACGTCGTCTCTAACTCTTGTTTACTCTCTTAACTAGACCTCTCGATACCTAGAAACTATAGGATGGAAAATATGCCACTGATGATGTCGCTATCATTCCTAGATACTGAATCCCCGCGCTTCTAGCCTTCTATCTAAATTATGGAATATCCACAACCTTCTACATGTGAGTATCTCATATGTTGTTCACCTTTACCTTGCTTACCTTAAACTCTTGCCACATCTTCTATCTCTTTCATGACCTCCTTTCACATATGTATAACTCACATCAACAACTTGAAGCTCTATTATACCTGCACCTCTGGTGCATACACAATCCAGTGGGAGCTTCATATTGACTTCTTATGAGGTTGGTACTTTTCTAACGGGCTTTATTGTAGAGCCGTAATAGAATATGGTTGTTGTACTATCTCTCTTGTACATATGATATTAAGAGAGATCATGTAATGTTCTCAATCACGAGTTTTATAATTTTCTGGGTCCAATAATCAGACTCCTGATTTACTTGGTTGATGTAACTCTTCTTCCTTCTGATCAGCCTTTATGTAGACTTAAGCTATCTTCCGATCTGCAGCTCTTGGTATTAGTTATTACTTTTCCTGGTCTTTCTTCCCCCTTGTTGTGTGCCTACTTAGATTATCTTAGTTCCCATGCATACCGAAGTTTTTTTGCAACTCATATGATCTTGACTATTACTTTTGGTTTCACTTTCCGCTCATAAGCCACGCTAGGTGCCACTTTCTTATGGAGTGCATACTATGTTGTAGTGAGACTATTTTTACATGACCATTTCTTCTTCAAGTTACTATGTTTAGGTTGAAGCCTTCTTCCTTATTTCCTTAGCTAGTCTTTCATTGTAGTACTTAGGGAGGACCCTCTGAATCTTGTAAAACTGCGAGCTTATTACATCCCATACTCGACGAAATTTTTGATGTCCTTCCTCGCCTATAATTATTTGTAGTTACTTACCTTCACGCTCTTGTGCTTGTAGGGTTGCTTCTGAACTGATATTTTTGATTGTCTTCCAGTGGCACTCTCTTTTATTTCCATAACACTCATACAGTATCTTTAAATATCCCAACTCCTATGTGAATATTTCTCAAGGGTCACGATGTCATATCTGCGAGACTGAACTCCCATGTTGGGGTTCACTATGTTTATCTTGCACGATCTCTTGATTTGTCTGTATCCTCTTGTGTAGCCATAACTAGGCTCTTTCTGAATCAACCACTAACTACTCGTTGGCCCATTCTAATATCAATATTCCGCGTAATCTTTCTTGGGTTATTTCCTTTGTCTTAACTTACGTCTCACACTAACTCCTTGTCTATCAATAACATCTCGGGAAGAAACCCTTACTTCCTCTCCTTGATGTCGTGTTTGCATTATATTCTGGAATAGTAGCATATTTGTGGGATTTGAATAAGTGCAATCTTGTCGCATTCTTCCTTTACCATTCTATAGTTACTAGAACCACTTAATCCTGACTTAATGTCACATCACTCCATATTCCCCCCTTTTGGGGAATACTAAGATTTAGAGCTACGACGATCTACCTATAGATGTTTTACCTCTTCATCTTTGACATCTTTTCACATCATTGATGACCCTTACTCGCCTTGCGGTAACCCTTTTGTACCAAGGATAGCAAAATTCCTGACTCACGAGGGTGATACCTAATGTAACTGGCATACATAGTCCCTTAAGCTTAACTTTGCTCATATTGCTTACTTTAGGGAAGCGTCTTCCTGAATGACCTTTAAAGGTTATTCTTCTGTCGTCCATTCTATGATTGCCGAAACGCAATCTCTTAAATTCTCATGATGTCAACTATTATAAAATCACTCAGTCCCTAATTCGTGTTTAGTCTTGTTCACCAGCCCATATTTATTTCTATTACTCTGGGGGTCTAACTTTTCCTTCTGGTAATCACGTTAGAGTCACAAACTTATTTCTCGAAATGAGGATATGACTTTTTGGCCTATACTCTTTTGTTATCTCAAGGCGTATCATGATGTCATTTTTTTATCTACCCTTGTCATTCATGTATCACATCTTACTCATAATACTTCATTAACTCTCTTCTTATTTCCCTGCTAACATTTCTATCTATCACTTTATTTTGAAAACTTTAACAAGACATTCTTTTGCTTTTAGCTCCCCTTGCTCCATTCATTGGCTCTTCGGGTTTCCTAACCTTATCTCTATACTAGGGATGGGAGCCACACTAAGATAATATTTATCATTATAGGATTCTCACTGTAATGATCCGACCGGTCGTTTTGAGCTCTAGCGCATTGTTCGGCGGTTTGAGGCCCTGAGCAGCTTCACTTCAGGTATTATGATTTGTACGCGTGGTCGGAATTTAATTTCGGAAAGTTCGGAGTTGATTTGGAAAGAAAATTCTCATTTCAGAAGCTTTCAAAGTTATCGATGTCTTTTTTGGATTCCGAGTCTGGGGATAGCTCCGTATGGTGATTCTAGTATTGGGAGAGCGTCCGGAAGTGGATGCGGAGGTCTGTAGGTCATTTCGGGGTCATTTGGTGGAAGTTAAAAATTTGAAGGCTTTTGAGAAGTTTGACCAGGAGCGGACTTTTTGATATCGGAGTCGGATTATGATTTCCGGAAGTTGGAGTAGGTCCATAATGTCGAATGCGACTTGGGTGCAAAATTTAAGGTCACTGACGTGATTTGATAGGTTTCAGCATCGAATGTAGAAGTTTGAAGTTCTAAGGTTCGTTAATCTTGAATTGGGGCGCAATCCATGGTTTTGATGTTGGTTGATGTGATTTGAAGGCTCGACTAAGTCCGTATGGTATTTTAGTACATCTTGGTATAATTGCTTGAGGTCCCGGGGGCCTCGGGTGGATTCCGGATGGTTAACAAATTGAATTTGGCCTTATGAAGGTGCTCAAGCTGCTTTCTTCTGGTGTAACCGCACCTGCGGGGTTAGGGCCACAGGTGCGGAGCTGCAGAAGCGGCCATAAGGGTCTAAGGAGCGGTTCAGGCTAGGACCGCATATGCGGTCGAGTTTCGCAGAAGCGGGACCACACCTGCGCACGTGGAGCCGTAGAAGCGAAGGTGCAAAAGCATGGATGGGTCCGCAAGTGCGGAGTTGAGGGGCCTGAAGGAGGACCGCAGAAGAGGTATTTTGGCCGCACCTGCGAGACAGTAGAAGCGGTCAAGTGACCGCAGGTGCGAGAGGTCGCTAGGCAGTGTGTTTTCTTTAAGAACGGTATTTGGCCCATTTTCTTTCGTTCTCTCCTTGTTTTGGCGATTCTTGGAGAGTTTCAAGAGGAGGTTTGCATCATCAATGGAAAGATAAGTTATATCCATCTATTGCGAGTTAAATACATTGATTATATATAAATTTTAACATGGAAATTAGTGGAATTTTGGGAATTTTGGAAGAAACTTAGAAATTAATATTTCTTTTATTTTAACCACCAAATTGGGCATAAAATTGAGAATAAATTATATATTTGAGTTCGTGGGTTTATGGGTAATATTTATCTTCAAATATTTTTGGAATTCGGGCACGTGGGCCTGAGGGTTATTTTTATCGACTTTTCGAACGGAGTTGGAAATTGTTGTAAATTAGATTATAATGAGTATTAGAGTATATATTTATGAATTTGCACATTTATTGGCTGGTTTTGGAGCGTTGGACATCTACTGGAGTTGTTGGGAAGGCTTGAGCGTCGGTTATAGAATTTTAGAGTGAGGTAATTTCTAACCTTGTAAAAGAGAATTAACCCCATAGGTGAAAATGAATTATTATGTGCTCATATATGTGGAGACTACGTACGCACGAGGTGACGAGAGTCTGTACGCAGCTACTAATTATGCTATTGTTCGGGTAGTCTAGGACCCATATTATGATATACCTGAAATGTTTTCCCCTACTTAATAGCATAATTGCTTGAGTCATAATGAAATTTGATAAAAGAGTTGTAAAAGGTTAAACTTCACTTACTTGAAGTTGTGAATGGGACACTTGACTGTTATTGAAACTTTGTGTTTCTTTAAAGTATTTTGTTTTGTGGAGCAGGTCGAACGCCTCGGTAGCAGATAAATGTATCTATGGTTCGTGTCGTTCGACCCTCGGTAGTGCACAATATAAATATTTATGTTGGAACGGGCCCTATGACCTCAACATTTTTTGCGCATGATAAATCTTTGGAATTAATAATATTTGTTATTTCTTCATTGGCTTGAGCTATAAATTGTTAAATGATTAAACCAGAGATGGATATTTCCTAAATAATAAAAGAAATATTTACTTAATGATTATTGAGCCTTCCGTTGTTTAATATAATTCATGTTTAAATTATAATATCGGCATTTTATTGATAGCCTATAGTGAGTGTCGGAGTCGATCCCTCGTCACTACTTCTTCGAGGTTAGACGGGATACGTACTAGGTACACGTTAATTTATGTACTCATGCTACACTTGCTGCATATTTTGTGCAGGTGCATTTATGTTTAGTGGCCTTGTGAGAGCAGAGGCGTGTATGCATGCAGAGACTTAGGTGAGCTACACTGCATATTACGACCTGTAGCCAGTAGATTCTCCTTAGAGTATTTGTATTTCTCCTGTCCAATTTGTATTCCGGATGGATGCTGTATTTTGTTTTATATTCTTAGATGATGCTCATGCACTTGTGACACCGGGTGTTGGGGTGATTATGGGTTGTCATGTATTAAAATTGTTAAAAATATTATTATTTACTCTATAAATTCCATCGTTTACTAGTTAATTGAAGGAAAATATGATTTCTAAAATATTAACACGGGAACTAAATTAAGAATTTATTGTTGGCTGGATTGACAGTAGTGTCCGGCGCCATCACGATATTCAATGGATTTTGGGTCATGACAACATGGTATCAGAGCACTAGGTTCATATAGGTCTCACGAGTCATGAGCAAGTCTAGTAGAGTCTTGCGGATCAGTACAGAGACGTCTGTACTGGTCTTCAAGAGGCTATAGGGATGTTAGGAGCACTTCCATTCTTGATTCCTCATCGTGCGGCTTGATTCCTTTGAGGCTTATGCCTTCATTTCTTTCCTATTCAATCTTATGTGACGTGAAACACTTGTTATCAATTGGGAATCAAGGAATTGTAATGGTACTGCAGAGGTGGTGCAGGATGTTTCTCGCTGCGTACTTGATGGGGCTATTGTCGTCGCCTTGTGGAACGTCGTCCTGTCGTTTCAGCGCTGTATCCGTATTACTAAGGTCTTAAGATTTGGCATTGATTGATATGACAATTCGTGTGTTGCTATGGCACAGTGTTTGTGTAATGGTAGGATGTTTTTCTAGGTGTCGAGGCAGTGAATTATCTGAAAGGAGGTTTTACTCAGTGCATGATTCAGAGATTCGGTATTTTATTTTCGGCGGAGGAAATGCAATCAGACTAGGAATGTTTAGGTTTTGGTTGATGGAGTAATGAGGCTTGGCATTTTCGAGCGTGGTAGAGTTCTCAATTCTGATGTGGTGTCATCATCCTTGTTGAACTCATTAAGGTTCGCCGATGTTATGGCCTTCTTTAATTTGCCTTCGGGCCAAGGTACTAGGAAATGGTGCCTAAGATGCGGTTGTTAGAGATAGCGATGTGTAGCGACTTCGGGATAGAATCGGTGTTTCTAATATTGATGGCTCGAGAAAGATGATCTTCGGGGAGGCTTAGAGTTGGTAGAAATTGGTCAGATCATGTGCCGTAAAGATGGATTTTGCTTTGAGGAGGTATTTGGGCAGTGAAGGATGAGGAGGGACATGTGGGAGACTTCTTGCAGTGGTTAAATTTCTAGAAGGCCAGGGGTAAGAAACATGAGTCGGGTAGTTTCTTAAAGGAGAGGGCTTGACCTAAATTGGAAGAGTAGCATATGGGTTCTGTGGTAGGATAAATACACATCTTGAGAAACGTTTAGAGTGATTTGGGATTCATGGTGGATAGTGACTAAGTCTACAGACTAATTTGGAATAATGGCTACTATATTGAGGAATATTGCATAGATAGGAATGGGTTGCTTGATATGAAAAGGGATGCTATATGACTTCGGATTGGGATGTATTGTCGCACCTGTAGTTGATGTCAATGGGGATTGAATGGACTCGTACAACTGGTGAATGAGCATGGTCTTATGAGGGTTTATTGGTTTCCTAGTAATTGTACTCGGTGCAGCGTCGTTGAAAGAGGTCGGCATGGAATTTCCATAGGTGGGATATCTCCTGTGAGCAGGTTAGCGGTTGCATGGTGTTGATGAAGCTTCTACGAAGAATTTTACTGGCTATCCGGTAAGAGTTCGAATATGTTAGGTGATTCAAAGTGTTCATGAAATAGTTAATAGGAAGATTTTAAGGAATTTAGTAGGTCGATTGTGCGAGCTCATGTCAATGAAGAATAAGGAATCTTGGTAGGTTTCAGGGTTATGAAATTTGTAGCTTCAAACTAAGTGGGAGGGCCCCACCGTCTACGATTGGATTGCATGGATGTCTACTTGTGAGGTTTCTGGTTATCAGTGTATTGGTGGGTTATCGATTCATGTTCAGTTTTGAGAAGACCTAGAGTTTCTGTTTCTAGGTGGAGTAATACCAGGGAAAGGAATTCAATCGGGTACTTCGATGAGAGGGTGTTCACGTGCTAGCGAGTATGATTATATTCGGGATCAAGTCATAGTGGGTGATTCTCAACAACAGTCCTACTGGATTCAAAGGTTAAAGTACGGTGCCTAAGAATTTCGATTCCGTAGTATGGTTAAGTATTGGGATTTTGTAGTGGGTTATGGAAAGGGGGCTTGGAATGTTATATGTCATCTTTTGTCTGCGGTTCATCATGTGGAGGAACGGTAGAAAATAACTTCGGATTCGTAGAGGAATTTCCAGAATGGGTGTACCAGTTGAAGATGCGAAGATGCGCACAAGGAGGGTATGGTTCGTGGGTTTTAGAGACATCGTGGTCTCGTGAAATAAGGTCACTCAGTATGAGTGCGGATTTGAGTTTTTAATGTTTAAATGGAGCTACTATTATTCCTATGGCAAGTCCAGTGTAAATTAGAAGAAGTCAGATCGATTAGCGATGGTTGAATTGGCATGATGATGGCAATGATCATTTCTTTCAGCGTGTTAAGTTATACATGTGATTTGTAGCAGTACTTGTGAGGAGCGACGACTTCCGTAATTTGATTTATTGGGAAGTATTTGATTGTTATGGCCTGTTATGTGTAGATGGATCCCAGAAGAGTTATGGTGGTTTAGACCACTACTTGGGGTTGTATTTTCTGCGGTTATGAGAATTCGGTCACGTGTCGCAATGGTTCTACTAATTGAGTTAAGTGGAACGTTTCTATATGATGGAGTGCTTGTTCTATCAGTGGATCAGGGATTATTATGGAATTTTTGTATTCTCGCATATTGGCATGTTAGGTGTAGTGAAACAACATGGGAATTGGGATTTGTGGATCAAGGTCATAATTTGGTGTTGACAAGAATATCACAAGATCAGATGAGCAAGAAAGGATTCAAATGGTTAGATTAAGTTGGTATTGTCTTTAGTGTCGCCTGAGAGATCGGTGTCCCATGTCAGAGGCCTTGTGTACTGATTTGCGGATTCTTGATTCGCCTTACAACATTGTATGGCTGGTGGTATGGATGTGCAGACTTTGTTACCTGGTGCGTAAGGTCGTGAGAGCGTATCACACGGGAAGATTGTATAAGTGTGACATATGATCACTTGATATATTGAAGATTTGAACCAAGTATAGAGAATATGGTACTATAGCTAATATGAGGGTTTAGGCCCGGAAGGCACTCTATTAATTTGTTTACGAACTTTGCATGTTTGTGCCAGATTGACAGTTGTTCTTGTGTGTCATGGGGAAAAAAGGGGGCTAGTATCGGACCTTGAAAGGTTATTAGCACAGTATGGTATGGTCACAATCAACTTATGGTCCGTGGGTGGATCTAAATGTGAATGTGGGCTCTATATCAGGCCCGCTGTGTTCATTTTAGCTTAGCGTTGTTTATGGAGGAATATTCGGGTCTTGGATGTAATCTCTGTCATCAGCCATTCCAGATAATCTCTATTGTGCCATGTGGGGTGTGAGGTGGCTTGATTATTCGCACTCGTGTTGGGATCCCGTGTAATTTTTGGTGTTGTGAGAGCAGGATGGCTCTCAAGATACAGGTCCTTTGTTTCACCTTAGGTGTGCTTGAGTTTCGTAGCGTATAGCGCTATGCGTCTCCCCAGGATTTGTGTTATGCACTTCGCTTGCTTGTGGTTTATATTCAGGTATTTCACAAGTATGAGCATTTTAGCTTGGTAAGTATTTCCTTATAGATTATTATGTGTGGATCAGGTGGAACGCCGCCACAGGTATGTTGTGTTATTGGGTGGCACGCCGCCACGAGTATCATGGTTGGATCGGGTTGCACACCACAACGGTATCATGTATGGATCTGGTTGCACGCTGCAACAATGTGATGTTGGGTACAATCTCCCAAATCTATTATTGTGTGTTTTGCTTCTCATTTTCTGAGGAAGGTTCATAGTATCTTTTCGGTTGTTTAAATCAGTTATGTGGGTTGAGTAGGGTTTTCTAGAATTCGTTTTCCCTTATATATCACGTTCAAGTTTGTAGCTTGTTGGCACATTGTGGCATCATGTAAGACTTTTGGCAGTGTCTGAGGTGGCTTATTGCCTGAACAACTTGTACTGGGTGAGACGAGATTATTGAACCTGGGATCAGTGCGATCAGATTTATGTGAGGTGCAATAGAGAGTAAATATAGATATTCAGTACAAAATGAGGTAATGGTTCGTGTGGGGAGGAGAGACTCCATGAGTTGTGATTCGGCAAGTGGTCACGAGTTTCTACACATATCATCTGTCGTGGTAGTATTGAGAGAGCTGAAATGGGGCTTATATGCTTTATGAGGTGTGTTGTGGGCATTAGACTCGTGGGATTTCAGCTATTGTTGCAGGGCTGTCATTATGTTCATGTGAGTAATGTAGTGCATGTTGTGAGTTCGGTAAGAGTATACAATCATGTATTGGTACATCGTGTAGTGATGGATACAGTGTTCGTATGTTGGAAACAGGCCTGGTAGAGAATTTCAGAAGTTGGAATGTGGCTCTTAGGCATATTTGACTAGATACAAGGGAGGATTTTCAGGTTTTCTCTAGTTAATATGCTTAACTAAGTTGTGGTAGCACGGTAGGTGCACGAGGTGTTAAAAAATGATTTTGCACAACTCCAGAGTAGTTCTTAGCACGTTCGAGGACGAATGTATGTTTAAGTGTGAGTGAATATAATGACCCGACCAGTAGTCTTGAGCTCTAGCGCATCGTTCGGTGTTTTGAGGCACTGAGCAGCTTCGCTTCAGGTATTATGACTTGCACGCATGTTCATAATATAATTTCGGGAAGTTTGGAGTTGATTTGGAAAGAAAATTCTCATTTCGGAAGCTTTAAGTTGGAATAATTGACTAAGTGTCATTTGGAGTAAATGACCTCGAAACCAGGATATGAAGTCTCCAACAGATTTGTATGATGATTTTGGACTTGGGCGTATGTCCGGATCGGGTTTTGGATGACCCGGGAGCGTATCGGCGTCTATTGTGGAAGTTGGCATTTTGGAAGAATTTCATAAAATTGGGTTGAGGTGTATTTCAATGTTATCGATGTTTGTTTGGGATTCTGAGTCTTGGGATAGCTTTGTATGGTGATTCTGATATTGGGAGCGCGTCCGCAAGTGGATTTGGAGGTCCGTAGATCATATCGGGGTCATTTGGCGGATGTTGGAAATTTGAAGGCTTTTGAGAAGTTTGACCAGAAGCGAACATTTTGATATCGGGGCCGAATTCCAATTTTTGGAAGTTGGAGTAGATCCGTAATGTCGAATGCGGCTTGTGTGCAAAATTTGAGGTCAGTCAGATGTGATTTGATAGGTTTCGACAAAGAATGTAGAAGTTTGAAGTTCTAAGGTTCGTTAAGCTTGAATTGGAGCATGATCCATGATTTTGATGTTACTTGATGTGATTTGAAAGCTCTACTAAGTCCGTATGGTGTTTTAGTACGTGTTGGTATAATTGGTTGAGGTCCCGGTGACCTCGGGTGGATTCCGGATGGTTAACGGATTGAATTTGGCCTTATGAAGGTGCTGAAGCTGCTGTCTTCTGGTGTAATGGCACCTGCGTGGTTAGGGCTGCAGGTGCGGAGCCGTAGATGCAACCATAAGAGTCGCAGGAGCGTTCAGGCTGGGACCGCAGATGCGGTCGAGTTCCGCAGAAGTGGGACGGCACCTGCGCACGTGGAGCCGCAAAAGCGAAGGTACAGAAGCGTGTATGGGCCCGCAGATTCAGAGTTGAGGGGCCTGAAGAAGGACCGCAAAAGCAGTATTTTGGCCGCACCTGCAGGACCGCAGAAGCGGTCAAGTGACCGTAGGTGCGAGAGGTCACTGGGCAATGTGTTTCTTTAAGAACGGGATTTGGCCCATTTTCTTTCATTCTCTCTTGGTTTGGGCGATTCTTGGAGAGTTTCAAGAGGAGGTTTTCATCATGAATGGCAAGGTAAGTTATCCCCACCTATTGTGAGTTAAATACATTATTTATATATAGATTTTAACATAGAAATTAGTCAAAATTTGGGAATTTTGGGAGAAACCTAGAAATTGGTATTTTTGGATTTTGACCACGAAATTGGGCATAGAATTGAAAATAAATTATATATTTGAGTTGCTGGTTTATGGGTAATGTTTATCTTTGAAAATTTTCAGAATCCGAGCATGTGGGTCCAAGGGTGATTTTTATCGACTTTTCGAGCGGAGTTAAAAACTGTTGTAAATTGAATTGTAATGAGTATTAGAGTATATATTTATGAAGTTGCACATTTATTGGCTAGGTTTGGAGCATTGGGCATCAGTTGGAGTTCTTGGGAAGGCTTGGGAGCCGGTTATTGAATTTCGGAGCGAGTAAGTCTCCTTTCTAACCTTGTAAGATGGAATTAACCCCATAGGTGAAAATGAATTATTATGTGATCATATATGTGGGGGATACGTACGAACGAGGTGACAAGAGTCCGTATGTAGCTACTAATTATGCTATTTTCGGGGTAGTCTAGGACTCATATCATGCTATACCTGAAATGTTTGCCCCTACTTGATAACATAATTGCTCAAGTCATATTGAAATTTGATAAAAGAGTTGTAAAATGTTAAATTTCACTTATTTGAAGTTGTGAATGAGACACTTGATTGTTATTGAAAATTTGTGTTTCTTTAAAGTATTTTCTTTTGTGGAGCGGGCCGAACACCTCGGTAGCAGAAAGATGCATCTATGGTTCGTATCGTTCGACCGTCGGCAGTGCACAATTTAAATATTTATGTTGGAACGGGCGGTACGACCTCAACATTGTTTGCGCATGATAAATCTTTGGAATTAATAATATTTGTTATTTCTTCATTGGCTTGAGATATAAATTGTTAAATGACGAAAACAGAGACGGAGATTTCCTAAAAAATAAAAGAAATATTTACTTACTTAATGATTATTGAGCCTTCCGCTGTTTAATATAATTAATGTTTAATTATAATATCATCATTTTATTGATATCCCATAGTGAGTGTCGGAGTCGACCCCTCGTCACTACTTCTTCGAGGTTAGACGGGATACTTAATGGTTACGCGTTGATTTATGTACTAATGCTACACTTGTTGCACATTTTTGTGCAGGTGCATTTATGTTTAGCGGCCTTATGAGAGCAGAGGCGTGTATGCATGCATAGACTTAAGTGAGTTGCACTCCATATTACGATCCTCAGCCAGCAGAGTCTCCTTCCGAGTATTTGTATATCTTCTGTCCAATTTGTATTCTGGATAGATGTTGTATATTATTTTATATTCTTGGATGATGCTGATGCACTTGTGACACCGGGTTTTGGGGTGATTATGGGTTGTCACATATTAAAATTGTTAAAAATATTACTATTTACTCTATAAATTCCATCTTTTACTAGTTAATTGAAGGAAAATATGATGTCTAAAATATTGAAATGGGAACCAAATCAAGAATTTATTGTTGGCTGGCCTGACAGTAGTGTCCGGCTCCATCATGACCATTAATGAATTTTGGGTCGTGATACCCACTGGCTATATTCTGAATTTTTTTTTTGAACATTCTAGTATTCACATCTGACTATACAATTCTAGAATGCACTATTTGGGTGTCTCAGAAGGAGATCCACTACCACATTTGCACTATCCTTTGGAAATGTCAACTAACACTAACAATCTATCCATCATTTTAGGTTACTGTAATCCCAGCCAGATCCTGATATCCTGTTCTTCTTTTAAACTATATCTGTTAGCTCCCATAGGGCATAACTGAGATAGGTGTGGCCGATTGTACATACATCTGTTATTGTTGAAGGTAACTCAAAAGGCTTATATTTCTCTGCCTGAATTGTAAATACTTATAATCTTCATTAACTGGGCGCCCCGTACCCTTCTTCACCATGCTTCTTTTACTTGTTGAAACATGTATCTACCTTCTAAATCTCTCATTTCTTTTCACCCTATGGGTGGATAGACATATTTTCCTTAAGGCTCCTTATCAATAAGCTTAGACGTCTTAGTATACATATGTTCTGTTGAAGACCTCACATTTATCCATCATAAGAATGATGCAAAATAGAGTTCCTCTGACTCAACTCTTCCATAGCTATATCTCTTACCAACCGCCTTTCTAGATGTAGGTATCGTATTATTACGAATAAGATAGAGTTTAGGAAATCGAGTTATTACAACTGAGCTCTACCACATAATTTAGAGTAAAAAGAATGAGTGATAGTCCTAAATGCCCTGTAGCCTCCTACTTATAAGTGTGGTGCACAACACACCCATAAACAAGACTCTACTAGACATGGCTTGTAGACTCCCTAGGATAGAACTACTCTGATAACACTTTTGTCCCTAGAACCGATGGGTCGTGACGGGTACCCAGTACCTTACTCAACTGAGTACAAACATAATGTATCTCTTCTTATCATACTATTATAGGTAAATGAACCAGAAAGGCTGTCATGAGATGACTAGAATAAAGCATGAAGAAATACTCAATATAGGGTGACCCAACTTGATATACCGACTTATACATATGATGTACATGCCTATAAGGCCGACATGATCCTTAATATACTCAAAACATAGGACGACAAGGTCATACAAGTATCCGTATACATGACATATGTCTACAAGCCTATAAGAGTATATAAATATCATAAAGGTCGGGATAGGGCCCCGCCATACTAAACAATACATGTCCAAATCATACTGATCAAATAAGCAACTCTGGAGCAAATGGAGCACGCCAACACCTTCCACTGAGTTTATATCCTACTTGGAGGACTCTCAGCCAGTCTATCGTAACCTACGTGCATGAAACACAGCGTCCCCAGGTAAAAAGGACGTTAATACAAATAATGTACCGAGTATGTAAGGAATGAAAATCAGTAAAAGACATGAGAGAAACATGGAATAAAAGACTCAACATGGAAGTATGAATAGCTCTGTGAATCATTTCATATTTATAATGTCATGCATATGCGTATAGATGTCGTTCCATGCATAGGTATATGCGTACGTAACATCATCAAGTCTCTGAGGAAATCCCATCATATCATCTCGGCCACTGTGGGCAAATCATCAATGTATACCAGCTGATCAGGTGGTGGTACGTATATAACACCATAACCTTTTCCCATATCCTATATTCATATAATATATATGTATATAACGGCATCTGGTCATGTGTCAATGTACATGTATAAATGCATAAGAAGTGTGTTAATAAGATTTCTCGGAATGTCATAAGATCAATATACCTTTGATTAATATCATGAAATAGACATTATCAATTTATGTATTTTCTGAGACCCATGAACAGATGATAGAATAATAGGACACATGGGGAAATAAGAACATAGGCACCTCTAGCATTTCTATGAATAGAGTAATTTATGAAATTTGGAAATTTGCTCGTTTCATTTTTATCGTATGGATCATGTCAAAAGGAAAGAAGGATAGCCTTAACATATCGGAGTCGATTCTCTTAACAATCCATACGAAAATCTCGACAAAGCACATGACGACAATATCGAAATAGGTAAAAATCCGTATGATATTCTTGAGAAAGATTGCACTGTACTCCCTTAGAATCGCAAATTCTCACGTTGATAAGTAGTCTTGTGTGAAGTTTTGTAGCAAATTCCATATGATATCGCTCTTTGTGAAATTGATCATAATTTTGTATGATACTTGTTGAAACTTTCTTTATTAACTTGTCGAGATACAAAGTGAATTTAGAGAGGTCTTTAAGTCTTTGGGTGTGGGCCCTACTTATGTGGTGACTTAGCCACAAAAACCTTCTAAATGTGCCACCTTTCACATGAATTTAAGAGTCACTAGGTGGGCATAGTGTGCTGCCATGTTGTCGGGGGGGGGGGGAGGGATTAAGCTTGTCCAAAGATCTTAATCAATTAGTTAATCTCCCACTAAAAGTCATTAATTACCCAATTTTCCACATAATGAAGAATTATCTCAAATTACTTAAAATACTACTCACTTTTAACACACTTTATGCACCCTACTATCATACTCACATGGTACCTTGTATGACACTAGTCCATAAATACCGGCTTTTATAGATCCCAAATTAAAAATCTTCAACGAAACTCATTTTCCTTGACTCGTTTACCCTCTCACCTTCACTAATTTACTTATCACTTGTTTGAGATAGAATAATACTTATAATCTCAAAATAATCTCATTCCTGAACTTACGTCGATTAACTTACAACAAAACTTTAACGTATGAAAATGCGGGATGTAACATCTCATTTTTGAGCTTTCATCAATCTACTTATGGCATACTTTCATGTACGAAAATATGGGGTGTAACAACAAGCTTGTCAAATCACTTCAAATTAACCCTTACACATATAAACACCATTGTTAAGTTCGAGTCGTAAATATTTGCACTAAAGTTAAAAATATTGAGGTATAATGTAAGGCAAACTACATGCAAAAACATGGATTTTTAGCCTAACATCACCACCCCTCACTTAAGCTCTTGCTCGTCCTCGAGCAACCTAAAAACCTGCTAACCAAATAATTCACGCAAGAATCATACAATGGAGGAATATTTGGCAATTCAACACACTACACCTATGACCATGGTTGATACCTATAATTAAGCCCTTGCATACACATTTATACCTTTCCCAGCTTTCATATGCCGAAATATTAGTGACCGATTAAGAACACTCAAACAACCTAACCATAACCACCCAACCTCAAAGACCGACTCGTTGCCAATAAGCACTCTCAACTCGTGCACTCACCCAACAAGAGATATTTAATAACGTCACTATCCGTCTTGGAATCATGTGCCTCACCAAAGAATACGAGGGTATTTCGTCCACGCATTCAAAGATGCATTCGAATATAATTTAAGGACATCACATATATGAACAAAAGGACCACTCACTCTCACAAAGAAATTCATGTGCATTCCGTGGTTGTTCTATAGGCTTGCCCGTAGTGTATATCTCCACTAATCTAAGCTCGCAGAGTTTAAGATTAATTAGGTCTTTACGGGTTGTAATGTAGGTTAAGTGATGGGTAGGATGTTTTTTATGTATAGTGACTAACCCTCCTAAGCACTTTAATACACTACACTTAACTTTCCAATAGACATTTTTCATGACCAATTCAAGCAATGCCACTAAACTATGTACAACTTGGCCCTTCTTCTTTAAACACAACTATGCATTCACTTGATGAATATGAGGTGTATTTTCTATATATATATTTCTCTCTCTTTTTTTTTTCAACACTCTCCATGCATCTTTGGCCTTTCTATGGTTCCACTCAAAAGCTACTCCAAATCTCGCCTTACTCTTCTAGAAACTTAAGTGCCTTCGGAGGTAAGGATTCGAAAAGATTTAATTAAGAACAAAATGGGAATCAACTTGTAATGTGGGTGCCAAAGAAAAATCTTATAGGCTCAAATGGACTATCTATGGATAATTTTAGTTATGGTGGCATAATATCTCAATGTACAAACAAAGGAACACCTACATCATCTCCTAGACTCACAAAAGCTTACGTATTTCACTTTGAGTGACACATGGCAAGTTCTAGACAAACACAAGATAGCACAAAATGTAATCAAAACCTCACATCACACAATGCACATGACCCCAATTGGTACGGTTCCATTCCAACTCTCAAGTTTAGGTAAAAAATCAAAAAGTCAAGAAGTATTAAGCAATAAAGCACTACATGAACAATGAGTCAGATAACTGCGAGAAGGCATCGCAGACATGCGATTCAATCTTTCACGACATATTTTTCATTAAAACATGTTAGGAAGGCAATTTGCATGTTATGTCCTAACATCAAACAGGTCAAAAGGCCTATTTGACACTCAATTTTTTTTCCCTGTGTTCCCTAAAAGAAAATAAGAAAATAAAAGTAAAATAAAATTTACCCGGTTCAAGTTACATCCCTTGGAAAAGAAAGTTGTCCAAGAGATCCATCATCAGAAAAAGTCCAATTTTTTTTAATTAAACTACCAAACTAATTCTACTATACTACATTACTACTTCTATTAACTACGCAATTAAAATCAAGACGCTAGAATTTAAAAAGAAACTAGAATCAAAAATAAAAAGTTACATTACTATTAGGTACTAACATACTACTACTACTCATCAAAGGAAATTTTCCACCCTACACGTAAAAAGTGCAGTGTCCCCAATGCACATACAACAAAAATATAAAGCAGGAGGGTGGGTAGAAGGAACTCTCTGGATAACTGGACCCATTCGGGTCGTAGTCGGAGCCCTCACCATCTGAATCCTCATCTAGCAATCTACGCTCCTGCCCCGATCCACGAGACCGTGAACCAACTATTGTGCTGTCCTCCGTAACACTCACAACGGATAACGGCCCATCAACCTCCTCACCGGCCACGCCCCTACCAGTAAGGGTGGGTATCAGTCGGTTCGGTTCGTATATGAATATTATCAGTTTAGCGTATCTGTTATCGGTTTACAAATATGATAAACCGATAACCAAACCGATAAGATATTAGTTATCAGTTATCGGTTAATCAGTTATCCATCATTATCGACTCGATTATCGATTTACCCGATAAGATAACTCAATCTAGAGTTAAGAAAAAAAGAGAAGACAATTCACTGGAGTTACGCAAAAAAGAGAAGAATTAACATATAGTATACTACCCAATTCTGAGTTCTAGCCACAAATAATATTTGAAGCATGTTTCATTTTGACAAATTCGTGACCTGTGCAATCTCAAAAATTGATACTACAACTCCACAAGCATTCATCTCCAATTTACTTGAAATATTAGTTAACAGGAACATAATACTACAATTTTTTTCTTTTCTGCCAAACCATAATCAAGAGATTAATGTCATTTTCCAGAGTCCAATTGTAGCTAGAGCAACAAGAGTACTAGTACTAGTAATTCAACAGTTGTCCAAACACAACTGAAATAGTGTTAATTCGTCAACAAAAATTGTCCAAATACATTAATAACAATACAAAGTAGTACCAATTTCACCTTAAAATTAACAAATACAAACATAATACTAAAACATGAGCACAAAATAAAGAATCGAAAACAATCAAAAATCCTATATTTTTATTATTGAACTCTACTGTAAAAAAGGAACGAAATTTGTTCTAACAAAGAAGTAATTTTGGAATACAAACTTACGCTAAGATTCTAAGAATATGATTGTACTTTGAATTTTGAAGAAGTATTGTACAAGAATTGAATTAGAGTCTGAAGAGTGAACTGTGAAACTTCAATCTTGAATGCGGCTGGGAAATTGGGAGAAAAAGAGAGAATAATGAATCCCTAGATGTATTTATATACTTAAGGGTAAAATCCTAATTTTATTAAATCTTATTGGGTTATCGGTTAATCCATTAAGAAATTGGGCAAATCGTGGCCCGAACCAATAACCCAATAGTAAAAAATACAAAATCGTTACCGAATGGTTAACCCAATAACCCGATATCGATACCCCAATAAGATTTTTTCGGTTCGGTCTATCGGTTATACCCGATATATGCCCAGCCTTACCTACCAGGAGATGGTGGAATAGTGTTCCTATCCTCAGAAGAGTGGAGCGAGATACCCGGTGACAATCCCAAAAGCTTCTTGGTCGACTCCAATAGTGGACAATCCTGGTTCAACTTCTGGTTTTCTGCCTCTGTCACCCCCATCTTTTGCAAAAGCAGGCTCATCATACAATACATGTGACACTACAGGTTGATGTTCGATCAAAAATATATATTTTTGTATGTGAATTGCTTCATATCTTACTCTATTATTGTTGGTTCTAATGTATAATTGCAATAAATTAAACAAAATATTAGTATTGTTATGTGTAGGAGCCAATCGGAAGTGATTTGAGAGGAAAAAAGAAAGAAGTGGAGGAAAATACACTAAGTCAGTGCAGAAAATATATTCACTGAAGTAGTGAGAGATCGTTGTGAATTCCTTACGGAATTTATAAAAATGGACCAAAATTGTATGACTATATAGTGGGACTAATGATTATATCATTATGATGCAATTATGGAAATATACAATACGTATAGGAAGAAGAAATTAAGTGGAAACAACGTTACTAGGTCTAACGCCAGTCCAGCGCCCGGTGCTGGCCTGGACCATGCATTGCGGATTTTTTCTATTTCGCTCGAGATTTGTTTTTTTGGGTCTTACACACCCTCAACTCGTATAAAAGGGGTTTTAACCTATTTTAGGAGGGGGGTGTTTTTGAGAGTAAAACACAAGAACATAGCTGCTGTGGAAGTCGGGTTTCATCTTTTCTTCCACCAAATTTAATAATTTTTATGTTTCTTTGTATGATTTGTTGTTTTGCTATCATGTCTATGTGGAGCTAAACTTTACGTTCAAGGATTGTGGTTCTTTCATGACTGTTGTTATTTGAATATTGATTATGATTTCTCATTTATCAAATTGGTTTGTTTATTTCAATCTTGCGCTTAATTATTTGATTGATTGATCACCAATTAAATATTATCTATAAATCTAAAGTTGAACTCGAAAGTGGGAATCCTAGGTTGCATATAGGATTGAGTAGAGCAGGTTCTTGAACCTGGGCATCGGGGAACGGATTCACGGTTAGGATAGACATATACCTAATTGCCTTGCTTGATTGATGTACAGGAATTATGAATGCGTTCTTGTTAGTTATAATCCCATAGACATATAGGCGTTAGGTAAGCTTGAATATGCGAGTAAAAACTCGACATATTCTTATGATCAATATTAACCATGTTAACCAATAAACCAGATAAATTAATTAGTTAATTCAACTAAAGAATACAATAGGAATGTTAGATAGCCATAACCCTCGATCGTTTTTATCGCATTGATAACGTAAAAATATACTTTTCCTTTGTTCAGAGTTCACAATTTATTTTTCTTTATTGTAATTAGTTTATAATCAAATAATTCTAGGTTTAATTCTTGTTTAGATAATTAGGATAGTCTAATTTAGTTAATAGTTAATCACAAGTCCTCATGGGTTCGACATCCGACTTTTAGCCACTTTATTACTTGACGACCGCGTATACTTGCGTGTGTGTTTGATCGCAACAAGTTTTTGATGCCGTTATCGAGGACTTAGAAATTAACTATTTTCTAGATTAGGCTTTTACTTTTATCTTTACAAGTTTTTTTCTTCTCTTTTTGTAAATATTTTATTTTTATAACTATTTAATTTTTCTCTTAGTGTGTTTCTAGTTCTCTCAGCATAACATATTGGAATGAAATATACGGAGGTAAGGTTAACGAAGAAGACGCTTGGTTGAGAAAGACTTTTATGGCCTGTATTTTTGGGATTGTCATGGCCTGACCTCTTGGAGATCTGAAACTGAATATGGGAAAGGTTGGTATTGTGAAGGTTATTCTCGATTAGTGGAATATGTGGAACGACATTGTCTTCTAACAACGTTAATAAATGATTGGTCTAAGGATAGGGTTTATCTTGCACATGGAATTGACAAGTTTGACTTGGTTGTGCATAACTTAGATACAGATTTGAGTGCAAATGTTGATGCGTGTAACGCCCAACAATTTAACGATGAGTTGTGTGACGCTGAAAGAAAATCTTCTAGATCAAATTGAGGAGCTAAAACGAGAATACCAATCATTAGACTATGTTTTTCTTGAGTATGTCGATGTTAAGAAGATTCCTCTAGAGTCATATGAGGGGGTAGATAACATTACTTTGGGAGATTTGAGTGTGTGTATATATGGGGATGTAAATAGTAGTACAATTCATGAGTTAGGACGCATTAAACCCCTCTCCAATTATTTCTCCACATTGTGTTCAGATAGTAAGATAGTAATCAGGCCATCTGAGTCTATATGGGAGTCTAAGAGTGAGGATGAGAGTGCCTATGTTCTTGAATATGTTATGCCAAAAAGCAAAAATTACATTCCTCATTTTAAGGCCAAGAAGTGCGCAGTGAAAAATTTACTACTTGGGCTGATTATCTTTGAAGTCCCACCACTGAAGCATAGTTGCAGACTAGATGTCATGCTAGGCGTACAATTCATAAGTTCAAGGTGGAGGAAAAAATGGTTCATGTCGTGCCGTAACGTTAAATTAGGCGCTTGTTGGGAGGTAACCCAACTTTACTGCTTACTTTTTTTTTTTTTTTTTTTTTTTGGTTTATTTTTTTTTTATTATATTATTTTTGTAGTATTCATTTTTTTTGTAGGATAACAGGCATAAGAAGAAAAGTCACTGGAAGGTGCAAAAACGAGCCAGATGGTTGAAATTAGTGTGGGGTAGTGCCCACACAAAGGACCATCCTTAGGAGAAGTCTGAGTATCCTGTGAGATGCTATTGCTTCAGCCTTTGGCCTTACATGGAGTTTCTTGTTCACTCTTATTATTTTTTTTATTTGTTCATTGGGGACATTGTACTCTTTTAAGTGTGGGGTGGAAGATTCTTTGTTGTTTGTATAATATTATATTAGTATATTGTTAGTTTCTTATCTTTTTATTGTTAGCTAGATTCTTATTTTTAATTGCATAGTTAGTAGAATTAATGGGGTAGTAGAGTCGTAGTAGTTTTCGTAGCTTAATTTTTTTTTTTAAATAATAAAATAAAATAAAAATTAAAAAATTTGGACTTTTCCTGACAATGGATCTCTTAGGCAGTTTTCTCGAGAGATTAAAGTCTAACCAAAAATATAGAAACATGTCCTTTAATTTATAGGTAGCAATAAGACCTTGTGATTTTTCTTTGTGCCTCGGTTCTTTTCCATGGGATGTAGCTTGAACCGGGTTGTAATTTTTATTTTTATTTTTAAGGGTAGGACTTTAGGAAATAAATAGAGGTAGATAGATGAGATTCCTAGGCACTCTTGACTTCTTTGATAGCAGCATATTTAGGCTTTGACATGTATAGTATCTTCCCTATATTTTGAAATTGTCTATGATTCATGTACAAACTGAATAGCATGTTATTGACGCATATGTCTCATTTACTTGACTTATGTTCACTTTGTGCTTAATGATTAATATCTCGTGGTTCCGTGAATACTTGTATTTTTTAAGAGTCGGAATGAGACCGTCCTTAGTGAGTCATGTGCCATGTGTAGTGAGGTTCTTGTGTAGTCCATGTATTGTACATGTGTCTAGAACTTGACTGGTATGTGAGTTGAAGCGAAATTTTAGGTGATGCTCTGTTTGAAAAATAATTTTAGGCTTTCTTTGATATTTTTTTAGCTTTATTGCTTACCATGAATGAAAAAATCCCTAGTTAACCCCTTTGATCTTATACACTTTTATTTGGCACCCACATTACAAGCCTATACTCTTTTTTCTCTTAATTGACATTGTTTTGATCCTTTTACCTCATAAAGCACTTTAATTGTAAAATGAGCGCTAAAAGAAGTAAGAAGGCACTAAGTGTGGGGTGGCTTTTGAGTGAAACCAATGAAATGAATAAAGGTGCACATGTTTTTGTAGATGAATAAGCCACTAATGGAAATTAACAAAGAGAAAAAATAGTTAAAAAACAAGAAAAATATGTAGATGAACAAATATCTTGTTTTTGCTAGTGGAGTGTAAATTATGATAGAGCTTAAAGAAAGAGGGTAAATTTTTTGGGGGCTATATTGTTTGTGAAGTTGATTGGATTGAGGAAATAGGCGTTTAAAATTGATTATGTGATGTGTTAAAGTGCTTAGGAGGGTGAACCACTGTTCCTAAATAAATCCTACCCATCCCTTAGCCCACATTACAACCATGAAAAAGTCCTAATTGATTTTAGATCGAGCGAGCTTACAATAGTTGAGATTCACATTAAGGGCAAGACTATGGTACCAATTGCATGCATGTGACTGTTTTGTGAGAGTGAGCGATTTCTTTGATATATGTGAGTGTTTAAAATATATTTGATCATGATATTCGAATATGTGGATTCAACTTACTCTCTAGTTCTTGTTGTGAGGGCACATGGTTTCACGAGGAATATATAACATTATTAGACTTCTCTGCGATGTGGGTGTTCAAACCATGAGTGCATTGTGATGTTGATCAATTTTTGAGGCTATGATTGTTATGGACATGTCGTTGCGAATGTTTCCTTTGAAGAATGGCATAAAAATGAGAGAAGTATTTGTGATTCCATATGCTCTAGCTTAGTTGTTGCTATCAATCATAGTCATAGGTGTAACGTGCTTAGTTTATGTAAGTTCCCTCATGATGTAGTATCTTGAGTTGTTCTTAAGGTATAAAGTTTACGTTGCTCGAGACGGTCAAGAGTTTAAGTGTGGGGTATTGATGTTCGGCCAAAAATATGTATTTTTGTATATGAATTTCTTCACATCTTACTCTATTATTATTGGTTCTAATGTGTAATTGTAATGTGTTAAACTAAATTTTAGTGTTGTTGTGTGTAGGATCCAATCGGAAGTGATTTGAAAGGAAAATGGCAAGAGGTGGAGGAAAATATACCAAGTCACTGCAGAAAATATATTCACTGAAGTAGTGAGAGCTCGTAGAATTGCTTACAGAATTTATCTAAATGGACCAAAATGGTATGACTATATAGTGGGCCTAATGATTGTATCATTATAATGCAATGATGGAAATATGCAAAGATGTAAGGGAAGAAGAAACTAGTTGGCAACAACGTTACTGGATCTAGCGCTAGTGCAGCGCCTGGCGCTGGCCTGGACCTGCATTAAGGGATGTTTTCTATTTAGCCAGGGCTTTAGTTTTTCGGTCCTACATACCCTCAACTCGTATAAAAGGGGTTCTAAACCTATTTTAGGGGGGAGGGAGAGGACTTTTTTGAGATAAAAACACAAGCACAGAGACGCCGCCGGGTTTCATCTTTTCCTCCACTAAATTTAGTAATTTTTATGTTTCTTTGTATGATTTGTTATTTTGCTACCATGTCTATGTGGAGCTAAACTTCACGTTCTAGAGTTGTGGTTCTTTCATGACTGCTATTATTTGAATATTGATTTTGATTTCTTATTTATCATATTGGTTTATTTATTCAATCTTGCGTCTAATTATTTGGTTTCTTGATCACCAATTAAATACTATCTGCGAATCTAGAGTTGAACTCGAAAATGAGAATTCTAGATTGCATATAGGATTGAGTAGAGCAGGTTCTTGAACCTAGGCATCGGAGAATGAATTCGCGGTTAGGACAGACATATACCTAATTCTCTTGCTTGGTTGATGTACAGGAATTATAAATGCATTCTTGTTAGTTCGAAATCCATAGACATATAGGCGTTAGGTTAGCTTGATAGGCGAGTAAGAACTCGACAGATTCTTATGAGCAATATTAACCTTTTTAACCAATAAACCAGATAAACTAATTAGTTAATTCAACTAAAGAATACAATAAAATTGTTAGATAGCTCATAACTCTAGATCGTTTTTATCGCATTAATAACATAAAAATCTACTCTTCCTTTGTTCAGAGTTCACTATTTATTTTTCTTTATAGTAATTAGTTTAGAATCAAATACTTCTAGGATTAATTCTTGTTTAGATAATTAGGATATTCTAATTTAGTTAATAGTTAATAACAAGTCATCGTGGGTTCAACATCTGACTTTTAGTCACTTTATTACTTGACGACTTCGTATACTTGCATGTGTGTTTGGTCGCAACAGAGGTTCTCATCCTGCTCTTGCCATGACGCAATGCTCAATTTCAGACCATTCTCCGGCGGTATCATCGTGATATCTAGCAACTCAGTCGAAGCCGACACAATACAGCTCCCTCATAAACCGGCGACTCCCGTGGCAGAAACAACTGTGTCAGCATGTTCCCGTAGAAGAACCTTCTGGAGTTACTCAAAAATCTGGCGCGAGTCATCTCATCAAGCATCAACTAACACATATTGACAGGTTTCCCTGTCATCATAAAATAGATCAAACAAACCCTCGTTGTCGTGCAATCTAAAGAATGCTCACCCGAAATAATACGAGCAAGAACAAGGTTATGCCAGACCTTAGTTGTTCTGTTGAAGTTAGTCCGGCACATATCCATATGGGTGTCATTTTTTTTTGAACAAATCCACTTCGCCATCGATTTCACCCCACATAATGTCTGACGGATGGCCAGGTAATCTAGACTCCGCACAAATTTTTGAAAAATTCGCGGATCATGGTTCGGAGCCCCCCAACACTCACAAAGCGCTGGAGCTTGCAAGTTGATCCCCACAACTCGCACATTGGCTTCATTTTTTCTACAATTCCAATTAACATATTATTCTTTCACCATGCTCAAATTAGCTGGCCCAGGGCATTCTAGCAAACGGTCCAGCTTCAACTCCTTTATCCAGTCAGAGCGGTGGGAAAATGCTGCTCCAAAGTTGTGGTGTTGATGCCCATCTTTGAGATATACTGCTCGTAAGGTACAAAGGGGCGGTACCAACTTCTTGCATCGTCTCTATACACCTGGAGGGCTGGGCGAGGCACACGAGGCTGCCTTGCTGAAGGCTCCACCACTTGCTTTCATTTTCCCGATTTGCGTGAAGCAACCTCACTTTGTTTTCGCTTCTTTGTGGATGGGGAAGCCGTAGAAGGATTTGTTATTGCCTTTGCCTTTCCCAAACCTTTACGAGCCATTAGTACTGACTGTTGTGAACAACGAATGCCGCGTTAGTGAAAACTTCAAAGATCCTCTATAGACAAAAAGGTAGAGTTGGGATGACCCCACACTTAAGATTCAAACAATGCTTTGGGTACTCAAGACTTCCCCTTAACAACCAACAATATCCACATATAGCATATAACGGCAACACATACAATACAATACATCGCCCTACACTGGGGCCTTTAAAGTAGATTAGTCAGAGCATTTTTTGCCCCCAGTCGCTATCCACGCAACAATGATACACTGCAATGCATTGAAACACCTAAAAGAGAAAAGAAACAATACAATACACGACAAGTGCACATAGATAGGCTCAGACATACGACCTTTGTGCACTACATCACTCTCTAATACCCCACATTCACACCTTAGATCCAACAAACAATGCTCGATTATTCAGACTTGCCGGCAATCAACAATGTTCTTTCAATAATTTCATCGAACACTTGGTGCGCAACACTTTCATTCAAGACTTTCAAACCATTGGACAAATTCCATACCCTCCCAAATTAAACGAGGTGGTGGGACTTTGAGTTTTCCACCCTTTAGTCAATTAACAATGCCAAAACAATATACTATTCAGTACAGACTTGCCAACACTCTACTCTATGAGAAGTTGGGGGAAGAAAGAAGAGTGAGAGATGAGAAAATACACAATAATACCAAATCAAGAATTAATTAAAACCAAAAAAAGAGAATACAACAATAGAAAATGAAAATAAGATAAGAGGAAGAAACACTCAACTTGTGCTTCAGAGAAGAAGAAGCAGCGAGGGGGAGGGGGGGGGAACAAAATTCGGGGAGATAGAAAGAGAGAAAACTGGAGTGGGTGATTTAGGGTTTAGGGTGTGACGGTTCGGGTTGGTTGCTATATTAGAAAGTGGCGTTGTAATATTATTAGGTAGGGAGATGCGTTTGAGTCGGTTGGGGGTAAAACGGGTAGGGGACTTACCTGGGCGTTTTCATCCACACCTGGCACTTAAGAGGGCAGTTGTGCCTTTTTTGATTCTGCCTTTGTTGTTTTCATTTGTGCTTGGCGCCCAATTGGGCGCTGAACTGCTATTTTTTTTTTAACTAAATGACAACTATACAAAGATAAGAAAATTGGGTCTCCCAACAAGCACTTGATTTAACGTCCTGATCATCTTGACTTCAACTTGCCCCGAAACAAATTCAATCTCGAATTGTATTGCAATACCACATCTCCAGGTTTAAAATTTCGCTCAAGGACATTTTTGTCATGCATCATCTTCATTCTTTCCTTATATAGCCTTGTACTCTCAAAAGCATGGTAACGAAATTCATCAAGTTCATGCAGCTCTGTGACTCTATTTGTTCCAGCGGTCTCCAAGTCAAGATTTAATTGCCTTGACGCCCGGAAAGCTCTATGCTCTAACTTCACCGGTAAGTGACATGTCTTTCCAAACACCAATATTTACGGTGACATACCAATCAGAGTTTTGAATGCGGTGGGGTAGGCCCATAGCGCATCATCCAATTTTCTCACCCAATCAGTCTGAGTAGTAGTTACAGTTTTGCTCAAAACACTCTTGATTTCTCTGTTCGACACCTCCACTTTCCCACTTGTTTGTGGGTGATACAGAGCGGCGACCTTTTAGTGAACGCCATATTTCTCCAACTTTGCAAAGGCCCGGTTACAGAAGTGGGTGCCTCCACCACTAATGATCGCTCTTGGAGTACCAAATCAGGTGAAGATATTTTTTCTTAGAAAACCAATAACTCCCTTTGTATCATTTGTCGGGAGTTCCACAACTTCTGCCTATTTCGAGACCTAGTCCACCGCGACCAGTATGTACTTGTTCCAATATGAGCTGAAAAATGGTCTCATAAAATCGACTCCCCATACATCAAATACTTCCACCTCTTGAATTGGGTTCATGGGCATCTCATGTCGACAGGAAATATTCCCTGTCCTGTGGCACTCATCACAGCTTTTTACCCAAAAGTGTGCATCTTCGAACAACGTTGGCCAATAAAAGCCCGACTCTACAACTTTAGCAGTTGTCCTTACTCCTCTAAAATAGCCTCCATAGGGCGAAGCATGACATGCCTTCAAAATAGAAACTTGGTCTATCTCGGGAATACATCTCCGGATCATGTTATCAGTACAAATCCTAAACAAATATGGTTCATCCCAGAAATACATGCGACAATCACGAAAGAACTTTTTCTTCTGCACTGAGGACAAGTCATAGGGAACAATACCGCTCGCCGGGTAGTTTGAAATACCTGCATACCATGGAGCTACCACAAGGCTTTTGGCTAACAGTTGTTCATCCGGGAAGGTTTTAACGATCTCTTTCATCTCAACCTTCTTATCTGATCCTTCCAACCTAGATATGTGATCCGCCATTTGTTTCTCCCTTCCGTGTCGGTCACGGATTTCCATGTCAAATTCTTGTAGTAGCAACACCCATCGAATCATGCGCGACTTTGAATCCTTCTTTTTAATTAGGTATCTAAGAGCAGCATGGTCAGTACAAACAATTACCTTCGAGCCTATCAGGTATGGCCTAAATTTATCAAATGCGAACACCACAACTAGCATCTCATTCTCAGCCGCTGTATAGTTCAGTTGGGCACCACTCAAGGTTCTTCTTGCATAGTATATTGGGTGCATGAATTTCTCCTTTCATTGCCCTAGCACTTCTCCCACATCATAATATCTTGCATCGCACATCAACTCAAATGATTACTCCCAATCGGGTGCAACTATGATAGGTGCAGACACCAACCTTTTCTTCAATTCCTCAAAAGCTACCCTACAATCATCAGAAAACACAAAAGGGTGATCTTTTTCAAGCAATTTACACAAGGGGTTAGCAATCTTGGAAAAATCTTTTATAAACCGCCTGTAGAAACCGGTGTGGCCAAGGAAACTTCTTATTTCCTTGACGGAAGTGGGTGGTGGCAACTTCTCTATTACATCAACCTTAGCACAATCCACCTCAATTCCCTTACTTGACACTAGGTGTCCCAAGACTATACCTTCCTGTAGCATGAAATGGCACTTTTCCTAGTTTAGCACCAAATTAGTCTCCATACATCTCTTCAACACTCTTTTCAGATTCCTAAGGTAGTCATCAAACGATTTTTCCACCACTGAGAAATCATCCATAAAACTTCCATTATGTCATCGACCATATCAGTGAAGATGGCCATCATGCACCTTTGGAATGTGACGGGTGCATTGCATAGGCCAAACGACATTCTTCAAAAGGTATAGATGCCATACGGACAGGTAAAAACTATTTTTTCTCTATCCTCCAGAGCAATAAAGATCTTGTTATACCCTGAGTATCCATCCAGGAAGCAAAAGCGGGACCTCCCCGCCAATCTATCTAGCATCTGATCAATGAATGGCAACGGAAAATGGTCTTATGGGGCGGCCTTGTTCAATCTTTAGTAATCCATACAAATTCGCTATCCTGTGACTATTCTTATTGAGATCAACTCGTTGTTCTCATTTTGTACTACATCCATTCCACCCTTTTTTGGCACACACTGAACTGGGCTGACCCAGTTGCTATCAAAGATGGGGAAGATGGTTCCCGCATCTAACCACTTGATCACTTCTTTCTTCACTACTTCTTTCATGTTGGGGTTCAACCTTATTTGATGTTCTCTAGAATGTGTGTGCCCATCTTCCAGTAGAATCTTGTGCATACAAAAATTTGGGCTGATACCCTTTATGTATGCAATGGTCCACCCAATTGCAGTCTTGCACTCCTTCAGAACTTGCAAAAGTTTTTCTACCTACACATCTAACAAACCAGATGAGATAATAACAGGAAATGTCAAACTAGGTCCCAAGAAAGCATACCTGAGGTGGGACGACAATGGTTTGAGCTTCAACTGCGGTGGCTCTTCAATTGATGGCTTAGCTGGAGGGGTATTTCTTTCTTGTAAGTTTAAAGGCTCGAATTCGAGCTATTTTTTCCAGTACCCTTGGCCTTCAAGGACAAAAACCCACTCTACCAAGTCCTCATCATCTCCGTCTTATAGGTTCATCAGGAAGGCTGCTAGAGGGTCTTTTGTGTTTAGTGCCTCATCTTCCTCCTCCAAAATCACATTCACAACTTCAATCAAAGAGCAATTAGCAAACTCATTAGGTCACCGCATAGACTTCTGCACATTGGACGTTATCTCTTCATCGTTAAGTCTCATCTTTAGCTCCCCAATTTCACATTCAATTAGAGCTCTCCCAGTGGACAGAATGTCCATCCGAAAATTATGGGAATCTACTCGTCAACCTGGCGATCCAGATGACAAAATCTGCTGGAAACACAAACTTTCCAACCTGCACAAGTACATAATCAATTATATCCCTCTTCAGCGTTCGGTCAGCTAGCTGTAGTAACATGGATGTGGGTCTTGATTTTTCGATGCGTAACATTTTATAGATTGAGAAGGGCATCAAGCTAATGCTCGCCCCAAATCACACAATGCTTTAGCAAAATCATAGCTGCCTATTATGCATGGGATTGTGAAACTCCACGGGTCCGGTAGCTTCTCAGCTATGGGTCTCATCACGACATCACTACATGTCCGAGTTAGTGTAATAGTTGCCAAGTTTTGAAAGTCAAACTTGCGAGACATCAAGTCCTTCATAATTTTTGCATAACCAAGCATCTCCCCCAAGGCATCAATCAGTGGAATGTTCACGTAAATCTACTTCAACATCTCCATGAATTTCTTATATTGCTCATCATTTTTATATTTTTCCAACCTCTGTGGGAAGGGTGCTGGCGGTCGCTTCTTTCTTGTGACTTGAGTTCGATCCTGCTCAAGCACTTTTTCTAATGTCTTCTCTTACACTTTCTCAGCCTCCTTTGCAACCTCTTCTTCCTTGTTTATTTCCTCCTGGGATGGATGGATTCTTACTTATATTAGATCAGTTGACTCATCTACCTCAATTGGTACTGGCACAAATATCTCAGTTGGCCGGCTTTCGCGAGCAATTTCTTGCTTTAGATCAA
Source organism: Nicotiana paniculata (assembly GCA_005239505.1). Lineage (NCBI taxonomy): Eukaryota > Viridiplantae > Streptophyta > Magnoliopsida > Solanales > Solanaceae > Nicotiana > Nicotiana paniculata. Next base: position 3,255 of record MDKI01040286.1, on the reverse strand, counting down.
GATCTCTACCATTTCTCAGACTCACAACCATTAGCTGCTTCAGGCCCTGCTCTTTCGGGTTAACATGTGTCTCCGTAGGTAATGTCCCTGGAGGACGATTGTTAAGGGCCATGGATATTTTCCCTAGTTGAATCTCAATTCCCTTGATATCTGAGTCGTGTAATACTACTTTTTCGTTCATCTGATGTGCCTTTTCTTGCATATAGTGGACCTTTTCTTCCATGTTCCCACTGGAACTAATGAGTTATTGCAAAATTCCTTCAATTTCAAACAACTCATCATCTTGTTGCACTATCTGTTGTTGTTGAGGTTGTTGATAGGCTAGTTGCTGATTCTGCTAATTGTACTCTCGTTGCCTTCGATAAGACACAGCCTGACCTTGTGGTATTATTGTATTGTTTCCTATATTTATGATTATGATGTCCTCAAGTCTTACCACCTTGTCTCTAGCCTCCGTAGTTGCCCACATAGTTCATATTCTCTTGATAGTTCTGATCTTCACACTTACCACTACACGAGCACACATATGTATGACTAATGCATGGTATGGATAATCCTCCATTTGTCGTGTCCATAATATGCACCTGCTTCTAGCCTGACTCATCAATATTTTTGGTTACGATACTCAATTGCATCATCATCGTATCCATATTCTCAGCCATGGAGTTGTTTGGGTCTAGAGCTACTGAGTGAACTATATGAGTGATTGTAGAGTCTCTTGTAATCCATCTTGAGTTTTGAGCCATTTTATCAAGTAATACCTTACATTCTCTGAACGTTTTACTCAAAAATGCTCCATCTGCTGAAACATCAACATTGGCCTTCAAGTTGTCTGCTAATCCCGTGTAGAACCTTTGCCCCAACATCTAATCAAGAATGTCATGGTGTGGACACTTGACCAGCATTCCCTTGAACCTCTTCCACGTTTCTTGCAGTGTTTCAGCTGGTTTTTGCCAGAAGCTCAATATCTCATCAACTTGCTTGGTAGTCTTATTGGGTGGGTAGAATTTGTTCCAAAACTGTTTGAATAATTCCTCCCAAGTGGTGATGGAGTTTATGGGGAGTGAATTAAGCTAAATTTGAGCTTCTCCAATCACTGAGTATAGAAACAATAATATCCTGATTGCTTCCGGTGTCACATTTGGTTGCCTTTGCGTGACACAAATCGACAAGAAATTTTTCATATGTTGTTGTGGATCTTCAATGTAAGACAGCAAGAACAATCCCTTATTCTGCAACAAATGTAGAGTGTTGTTTCTAATTTGAAATGATTCTACTTGTATTGAAGGGACTGCCACTGCAGTTGCCAGGTTTTCAGTAGTGGGTTGTGCTCAATCATACAAGGCTGCTTCTAGCACAGAAGGTGCTGCCCTGATTGTTCTGGTTATTCACATTGTTTCTGTTGTTTGGGTTGTGTATTACGTCACCCATGTCTAGTTAGATTCATTTTGTTGAGTTCTATTATCGTTTGTTGTAACGACCCGACCGGTCGTTTTGAGCTCTAGCGCGTTGTTCAGCGATTTGAGGCCGTGAGCAGCTTCGTTTCAGGTATTATGACCCGTGGGTGTGGTCGAAATTGAATTTCAGGAAGTTTAGAGTTGGTTCAGAAAGAAACTTCTCATTTCAGAAACCTTAAGTTGGTGAAATCAACTAAGATTGGAATTTTGAGTAAACAATCTCCGAATCAGGATTTGAAGGTTCCAGCAGGTTCGTATTATGATTTCGGACTCGGGTGTATGTGCGGATCGGGTTTTGGATAACCCAGGAGCGTTTCAACGCATATTATGGAAGTTAGCATTTTATAAGGATTTCATGAATTTGGGCTTGAAGTGCATATCAGTGAGGTTGATATCCATTTGGGATTTAGAGTCTGGGAATAGCTCCGTATGGTGATTCTGGAATTGGGAGCGCGATCAGAAGTGAATTTGGAATATAGATGTCAGAATGTGACTCCGAAAGTTGGAGCAGGCCCGTAATGTTGAATATGACTTGTCCGCAAAATTTGAAGTCATTCCGAGATGCATAGGTCGGTTTGGCGTATCGTTATAGAAATCTAGAATTTAAAAGTCCTAAGTTATGAATTCAGGGGTTTTGGGGTGATATGCATGTTGTAGTATAATTAAGGGTAGAGACCATGTTTCTAGGGTTATTTTCTCTATGTGCAATAGCAGCCATGTTTAGGTACAACATGTCATGCATTAGATATCATGCTACTTAGGCTCATATATACTGTTTTCCTTTCGACACGTCATCATTCATTGCCCTCACTTAGAGATCCTACCTATAGGACAAATAATTAAGTAAATTGCTATTATGTGATTCTGCTCATATAAACGTGCCCTGAAGCTTCATTTAGAAGTCCTGTCCTAGAACGAATAATGGTAACAAAACTGCAATCATGTCTCACCATGCCTACGCACTTAGAGGTCCTGTTTCTAGGTAGACAACATTAAAAAATATATCACCTATGTTACTTCTGAAACGGTGCATAATGTTGTGATTCTATGTGCATTTAGAAATCATGTTTAAGTTGTTATGCATCATGCTGCATTAGACACCATGCTATAGGATCGTACTCATTTAAATGCACTTAGTCTAAATACAGATATCTAAAACAGTCTCCTGTTCTAAACAATTGGTAATTAGTCCTTGCACATCTTCAACACCTAGAATTGCATGTTATTAGCTATAAACAACCTAGAGTCGTTAGCAAATCTGAATAACTGTTACATGTTATCCTACACCTAGGCAAGCCTTAGGTAAACAACTTAAAAAAATAAAATCAGAACTGTCTTTGTGATCATGTTTAACTGTCAGCATGCTTAAACCAGTAGGCAAGACTGACTAAGACTTCCTCTCTGAGTTATGAAATAAATCTGTCTTTGTGTTATCACCTAGATACCATGCTTTAGGATTCTGAATTAATAAGGACCTTAGTTGTGTATGAGACATGTTTTTTATATGTACTGTGTGTGGAGGAATACTTGAGCCTTTATCTGCTTTCCATGTTTTCCCTTTATCTGCAGTCCTACTTGTTTTGTTATCTGTCGCCCTAGAGTTTTTACCTTTAAAACCTGAGGGTCTGCCTAGCACCTCCCTTTAGGATAGGAGTCCTAATTTCCTCCGGGACTGATAGAAAGGGACGGGTAACAGCATGCAATAGAGGTCGAGACCAACACTCATTTTTAATAACTTTACGGGGTGGGAAGGGTAGATATGGATATGATGACCGGTGCGCTAATACCACGTGTAGCC